>BQNB010006828.1:0-54740 GCA_026074375.1 Tanacetum coccineum
TAGACTTGTTGGAAAGGACAGTGTTCGGGTCAGTTGACGGTTCTAGTACCAAGAGTGCGTGTAGACCACCTAGGTACTTTATAATGATGGGAAGGCCAACCTCATCACAAATGATGTGGAGGTTAGTGAAGGTATCAATGGTAGCTAGTTCGACAACTAAACAGTGATGAAGTTCTAAGGTGAAATCCGGGCACGCGTGGATGGTGATTGGTGTTGGTGGAAGATTTTGTTTTGTAGGAATCGAGTTTCCGTTTAGGGCAGTTGCATAGCATTTTCCAGGTTGTTGTGGGTGGTAATGAGATGGTGTTGAGTGGGGGTGTTGGTTTGTTTTGTTAGTGTGGGCGGCTTTTCTTACATGATGATCACTGAGGCGGTGGTGACCGAGGGTTGTAGTTGAGTTTAGGATTTTTTCGAACGATTTTGGATTGGAGACGTTTAGGAACCTATGGCAAAACAATGGTTTTTTTCTTCGCCAAGTAAACGTCACATACTCTTCCTTGTTTTGCAAAAGCTTTCCAGATGTTTGCCTCATTTGCACCAGCTGGAATATCGGTAAAAAAGTATGAAATGGTTTGATTTTGTTGTCTTTGCTGCTTCCTCCCACGTCTTTCCACGATAGTATGAGATGTCAACATGTTGCAAGCAATAAGATCTAACTAAATACAATGGGAAGTGCAAACTTGAGTGTCATCCCACATGGGTTGGAAGTGCAAAAGAGAATTAGTTTATATAGATCATAAACAAACAAGCAGGTATGACCTTACTTAATAGGATCTTTTCTATAGGCTCGTACTTCTGTGTTCTTGATTCCCCAAGAGTCAGAAACCCATGTTTTGTTGATGCATCATGACCCTTATGGTCTCGGCCATGGCTCAGTAGAGGATCGTTGCCAGCCCATCTTCATGGGTCTCGACATGGTCACATGGTTGTCTGACAGACAAAACATACCTTTTTGTCTTTTCGTTGGATTGCTTACTCATGATTTGTTCCTTGTTACGAGTTCTATATGGAGCACCTATTAGGCACCTGAACAAGTTTGTGTTTCTTCTATGATCAGGTTATGAATTATCTTTACTAATAACATCATTAGGTTTCTTCAAGGATCAAGTTTCGATTTACTTAGTTGAACATGTAACGTATTGACTGCAGAAGATGAAACGTCTAACGAGTAACACCTTATACAAGTTGTGGAAAGTTTAATAGGGCATACGAAGTGTTCGATGACATACCTGACCGAGTTTGTGTTTCTTCTATGGTCAGGTTCAGATATATATATATGTTTTTGCTTATTTCCTGCTGTATTAGGTTGCTTAGTTGAACATGTAAAGTATTGACTGGAGAAGATCTCAACCTGTTTTTTATGCTTTTCGAATGAGTGTCAAACATTATGCTAGCCAATTGATGATGCAAAAATTGAAATTTGATATTAAGGAACTGAAATAAGTCACTTTTCTTTGCATAATAGCAAGCATCATTACTCTCTTTTTTTAGCACACTACTACAAAAATAGCCATAGAGCCCGGTTGAAAAGTGCCATAGAGCCTGGTTTTTCATACTGGCTTAAAAGGGTGGGGGCTCTATTTGAAAACCATATAGAGCCCGGTTTTGGAAACGGGGTCTATTCCCACTTATAGAGCCCGGTTTTCTATTACTGAACATGGCTCTATGTGAAAAATAAAATTTTAAAAAAAAATATTTTTCAGTAGAAATCAGCCATTAGATCAAATTTTGAAGAGCAAAAAACACCCGGTATCTTCATTCCTTGTTTATATCTATTATAAGAAATCCTAGCTATCAAATCTTCATCTTTAAATTTACTTGTGTCTTTAGTCCAGCCTTCAAACCGTGACTCATCTTGTCCTTGAGCTTTCTTCATTTCACTATTATGTTGCTGAGCAATATGTACCCTAGACTTTTCTGATTTCGTGTATCTGTAAGTATTCGTAAATTTTTTTGTTATACTAACATAAAATCATAAATCACAGCTAGATGGGCAAGAAGAATGGGTTGGGCAGTGGGACACATGTGTAACTTTATGTTCCAGGTTTAGAAAAGTTGATCGGGTTGGGTTTTGGTTGACTTGAAACTAATATTGTGCAAGAATTTTAGATCTGCTATGTATAAGAGTGTCTGATATAATCGCGAAAGTAAAATAATTTTTATAATAATTATCCAATGCTTGGATAAAATAATTTCTCAGTTTTAATACATTTAAATTACACTCTATTTTTTACTAGATTAGTTAGAGACAAAAAATACCCGAATTGACACATTCATTATTGGGTTGAAAAGGCTACTCCTAATTTCAACAACTAATGCCAGAAAATTACTTCAAGTTCAGGAGTTAACCAACCAGATAACCACTGTATTAACTCAATATTCATAATTTAAAAAAGTAAAATATTTTACCTCCGTTTATAGAAGAATGTTCAAGGTGTTGGATATTGGTAGTCGGATTTCATTTATATATTACGAATATGTGAGCCTATTGGGGGCACACACGTTAATACACGGAGAACACGTTTTATACTTCACATTAATATAAACCAAGGACTAGAATGAACAAAAACCCAAACCCCAAGGACTCCCCAAGGTGGCCGGTTTTTATGAGGGATAATGAGAAGGTTTTTGTGTGTTACAAGGACAAGGAAAAGTCTTGTGATAATTGTAGGACTTTTGGTTCTTCAAATAACTATCAAACTAGTCGTATCATGTTTATAATACTTTCCTCGTCCTTATTCTGTGCCTAACTCTCTCATAAACCTTCAACAGGAAAGCGTTTCTTGTCTTTCTTTTGTTTCCAGCCGAATTCCATAATACCCTTCAAGGGTTTGTTTAATTTTCGGTACAATTAGGGTTTTGAATCCCTAATTCGGTTCTTGGTTTTTTCGGTTACTAATTCAGAGTTTTTTTTGCTTGGTATGGGATATTTATACAAAGTTTGTTCGCTTGTCATGATTTTTAAGTCTAGCAAGCTTACGTGTTTGGTTGACGTGACTGTAGTGAAGCCAAACTTAGAGGCAATTTTACTTTAATTGCTTGGTTTCATTTTCTTGATCAATTATCAAAGAGGTACGCGTTTCTTTTACTTCTTGTTTAAGTGTTAACCATATGCTATTACTAGATCCAAATCCGCTGCGTACTCGTGGCTAAACTAGTTACCTAGGTATATAAATCCCAACAGTGGCATCACGAGCCAACTCGTTTTAGCTTTATGGGTTACACGTTTATGTTTTAATTATACGCCTTGTTTACATGCCTATCATTAAAACTCGTTATGATCTATGCGTTTGATATTTTATTTATGTTTTACTAGAAAAATATGACAACAATACCCCCCCCCCCTTCACTACCCCCCCTCCATTCTTGCAATAGTATAATTAAAATAAGTAGATATTGGTCTTGAAAATTTAAAAGTTAATATAGGTTTAAAAAGGAAAATTAAGATTGTTAATTTAGCTTGCAGGATTCCTTTAATTAATTGCCGAATTCTGGCGATAAGCCCACTCAATCACAAATAAGTGGTGTAATGAGGGATCTAGGCACTTACTTAGCAGAAAACCTACGTGTGGGTACTATGGTTCTCCATTTGGGGAAGACTCGCGAGAGAACTCGGATTTTACATGTTTACTTGTATGCTTAATGTCATCTTTTGATTATGAATCTAAGTATGCATGATTATTTAATGTCTAAATTGTTTACACGCCAAATTAGATATGCCATATGACCAAAAAGATGATGTTAATATAGTCTATTAATTTTACACGCCTAATGCATGCTCATAGTGACCAACCATTTGTTTCGTGGAAAACTGTTTTTGTATGAAAATTTATAAGATAAACAATTTGAAACTTGTTTTTCATGAATTAAAATCTGGACGCTAAGGACTTCATGGAAAGTACGGCTCATCCACTGAACTGACTATTAAGAGAAGTTTAAGGCGGTTTTTGTTTTAACGTAATTCACCCTAAAGAAATAAGGTTTTTAATTACGCTTCGCGCTGACTGTTTCTCTTGCTTCTTGCGAGTTCGATTGGAGTTACCGTGATCACATGGAATGTCACACATGTCATTATTCAAAAATGTTTTTAAAATAAGTGTGACAAAGTTGTTTACATGCTTCTTTGTACATGTTATGACACATTTATGTGAATACCCCTAGTAAAATTTTAAGTCTATGCCAGCCAACCTAGAACACGTGCAATTGGTTTGACCGCTTTGGTCAGACCTTAGGGCCCTACCAACCCATGGTGAATTCGAAGATGTGTACTCGTCAGACTTCTAAGATGTTTACAAGTCTAGCTTTGGTCGACCTTAATTTGGTAGGCTTGGTCAGGACCTTGGACCCGAGCATAAGATGATACTAAACATGCTCATATCCATTATTTCTTGCTTTACTAATGGTTTTGACAAGTATCATATTCCTAAGAGTTGCATTATAAATGCATATTAACGCACGAGCTTTACTCTTGCCCCCACTTGTTTACGCCCTAGGTCAGTCCTTTGGTAATAAGTGGGAGGTCAAGTTGGATCTTAGACTTAATTTAGTTAATTTAATTGGGCTAGTTAATTCTATAAGAATTTAATTATCGAAAAAATACTAATGATTGAACTTTTATAATTGTAGATGATACCTCAGTCTGAAAACAATTCGGTATTCGGAGTTTTTCGGAAACAAAAAACTCACTGGGATCCAACTTCATTGATTGGTACAGACAAATAGTATTGGTACTTTCAACTCCCTAGACAAGGAAAATTACCTTGCGCATACTCCTATTCTGTTTGCACAGTTTGCCACAACATGGATAGCAAAGATTCACTCCTGAGGCCCTTTGCTGCTCATGCTGCATGGGTTAGGGCAATAGGAAGTTGCTTGTGCTCATTGCTGTTAAACTATGGACATAGATATCCAACGAATCTAGGCCTCATCTTGGTGCTTTTATGGACATCGCTCGACGGAATTAAAAGCTATGTTTTCCAAACAAGCTGACCAGGAACTTCTGCAGACTGTGAGAGAATTTCACACTTGCAGGCAGGAGGAATGTCAATCTGTTAGCTCCCATGTTCTAAAGGTGAAGGGCTACATTGAAAACTTGGAGCGACTCGGTCAACCAGTTGGTCAAAACCTTGTAGTGTGTCTTATCTTAGTCTCTCTCAATAAGGATTTTACCAGCTTCGTGCAGAATTTCAATAATGCCACCGCATGGGCAAGACCGTGCATTGATCTACATGCCATGCTTAAGTGCATGAAGAATCGCTGCGAAGAAAGATGCTAATCCTGCACTTCATGCAGTGACGTGTAGGAAGGGTCAGAAAAACACCTAAGAAGAATAACGCACAAAGCACGGTAGAGGGAAGTCAAGGTAAAGGAGAAGACCAAGATGGGCTATGCTCATAACAATGTTCCATTTGCTCCTAAACTAAGCCTTCCACCATCTAAGAAGGACGGAAAGATAACCCTTGAGCAAAGGACCGCCATTTGCCACAATGTGGGTGAAGTTGGGCACCGAGCACCGGAGAATGGTACTGTCCGTGTATCTGCCGAGTTGATGAAAAAAGAAGAAGTATCTCAGGAGCATAGCGTTTCATGTATTTTCACCACTAGAACGTATTCTTTCCTAGTAAAATCTTGGATTTATGAATCCTGGGTGTGGGACTCATATTGGTTTATACTCAGGGTCTACGGGGAAGTTGAAGCTGAAACAGGGGCTTCGAGTCTGTTTGTACAGTGGGCGGGGTCATCGTTGCAGCCGTTGAAGCAATTGGAAACTTATCTTTAGAGCTCCCTAGTGGATTAGTTATTGTCTTGAACAATTGTCATTATGCTCCCTCTATTACTAGAGGTGTTATTTCAGTTTCGCGTT
This sequence comes from Tanacetum coccineum, assembly GCA_026074375.1. NCBI lineage: Eukaryota > Viridiplantae > Streptophyta > Magnoliopsida > Asterales > Asteraceae > Tanacetum > Tanacetum coccineum. The sequence goes on from BQNB010006828.1 coordinate 5,864, forward strand.
GGTTTGACGATGGATTCATTAATCGTTTTGATGATAACAATGTTATTTCAGTTTCAAAGGATAATCTAGTTTATTTTATGGTTGTTTCTACGGGATGGCATTATTTGAAATTCATATGGTCTTTGTTTCTAATACAAACGATAGTTTTCTATGTATGACTTACTATAAAAGAGACAAACATTAATTTAGATCTTCTCTATTGTGGCACTAGTCGTCTTGGACCACATAGCAGAAATGCTATTGAAACGTTGCACATGATTATGACTTCTTCATCTATTGACAGTGAGTCATTAGGAAAATGTATTTCATGCTTGTTTGAAAGATGGTAGAAAAATTCCCTCCCCCCCCCCACCCCACCCCCATCAAGTGGAAAGGGCTAAGATCTACTTAGACTGATACACGATGTATGTGGCCCCATTTAGAATAGTGTCAAGACCAGAGGCTTGCTACTTTGTGACTTTCGCTGACGATTTCAGTCGTTATGGTTATGGTTTATTGCTGAAACATAAACAGAAGTGTTTGAACGTATTGGTATTGCCAAAGAAGTAGAAAAACTAACTAGGAAGTCCATTAAATGATTACGTTCTGATCGTGGAGTTGATATATACTGAGTCAGAGTTTTTAGATCATCTAAAGGGCATGGGATTATTTGCCCATCGCACTCCTCCCTACACGCGCTCAAAAACAATTGGGTGTCAGAGAGGAGAAATCGACACTGTAGACATGGTTTCGATCAATGATGAGTCATACTCTATCAAAGTCTTTTGGGATTATTGCCCTGAGGACAGCTGCACGCCATTCTCACATGGTTTCCAACTAAGAAGGTTGACAAGATACCATATGAAAATATGGCATGGGCAAGCCCCTAAGTTGTCCTTTCTTAAAAAATTGGGGTTGTGAGTGGCAACTTGTTAAGCGTGATACACGTCCAACCTGGACAACTTGAATCCTAGATCTTTTAGGTGTATCTTCGTAGGATACCCAAAGGAAACAATGTGATATTTCTGTCTACAACCCATCCGAGAACAAAGTATTTGTTGCTCAGAATGTTGAGTTCTTTGAGAATGATCTTATAGATCTAAAAGCAAGTGGGAGTGTGGAAGATCTTGAACTAATTTAAGAAGAAGATACAAATCCTTTTGTAGACAGTAGCTTAGATCATGAAGAGGATGATCAAGAAAAAGTGATGAACCTCAAATTGATAATCAATGCCCATTCGTAGTCCACAAGGACACGCCGTCCATAAGATCGATTGTGTTGTATACTTTCAATACTGAGGGACATGAGTAGGAGATCTCGGTGAACACGCTAACTATAAAGCAGCATTGCTGGATCCTGAGATCAAGTAATGGCTTGTTGCGATGAATGTGGAAATGACAAATCCATGAAAGACAATGATGTATGTTTGGGGTTTAGTTGAGCTTCCTCCCAATGCTAGAACCGTTGGTAGAAGTGGCTTTTCAAGAAAAAGACTGACATGGATGGTGGCAACTATATCTTTAAAGCTCGTCTTTCTTGTCAAGCAATGGGCTTTACTCAAACCTACGGGGTTTGATTATGAAGAAACCTTTTCTCTTGTTGTGACAGGACTTAGAGCTATAAGGATTCTCATAGCTATAGCCGGTACTATGACTATGGAGTTATGCAAATGGATGTCAAAACTGCCTTCTTCAATGGACATCTTTCGATAGAAGTCTATATGGAGCAACCTCAGGGTTTTGAGAATCCTAAAATATCCTAACCATCGTATGCAACTTAAGCGTTACCATTTTTGGACTTAAGCAAGCTTCATGGCAATGGAATAGCGATTTGATGATGGGATCAAGAAATCGGTCTCACTCAAAAATCCTAATGTGACATGTGTTTACTTAAAAGCTAGTGGAGTTATGTTCGTATCTAATCTGTGTGTCGATGACATATTAATAATCGGGAAATCACATTCCAATGTTACAAGATGTAAAATCCTATCTTGGAAAGTGCTTTGCTATGAAAGATTTTAGGGAAGTGGCATATATTCTTGGAATCAAGATCTACCATGATAGGTCACAAAGCGGTTATTGGTTTTAATCAAAGTGTCTTTACATTGAGATAAATCTTGAAAAGATTTTTATATGGAAAATTCCAAGCGTGGAACGATCCCAATGCAAAGAAAAGTTAAATGAGTAAGTCACAAGCTGCTTCAAGCCTGCTGAGAAACAGAGCATGCAGAATTATTCCCTATGCGTCGCTATATGATCTATTAGTATGGTTGGAGATGTACTCGTCCTGATTGTTTGCGTTCGCATAAACATGACAAGCCGATTTCAACAGTATCCGGGTGAAAAACACTGGATGCTGTTAAAAATATTCTTAAGTATCTTCGCAATACTAAGGATATGTTTCTGGTATATGGAGGTAATATGAAATGATAGCTTAGAGTTTCTTGTACACTGGATATCTAAGGTATGCTGACACCTAAAAGTCGTCAGACTGGTATGTGTTCGTTCTAAATGAGGTGCATTGTTGACTGGAAAAAGTGACAAAACAAGTATTTTTGCAACCTCATCTACAGATGCTAATATATCGCTGCTTTTTAAGCTCGAAAGAGGCTGTATGGATCTGTATATCTTCATTTTGGCTTGGCATTGTTTCCACAATTGAAGAACCCTAGTTATGTATTTGTCGAAATTACATGGAGCCATAGCAATAGCGAAGATGATGGGTACTAAAGTGCAAGACATTTTCGCACAAAGTTTACTATCTTCGCGAGACCATTAAGATGGGTGATGTAAAGATTAGAACAAGATTTGACACAGATGATAATTTGGCTGGGACCTTTCACAAAGGCTTTGCATTCCCTAAGGATTCTGATTTAACTAGATTATTGGTATTGTTGCCTTGTAGTGTTTATGTAACTCTGTGTTTTGATTTTAGTATTTGGATAATTTGGTTATTGTAAGACTGTCTTAATTTCTGATGATAATGATACTTGGGATTTTGTTATCATTCATATAACAACTGTTATTTATATATTTGCATGTTTAATCAGAATGATTCATCATTCTCAAAATTTGTCAATTGCTTCGGTTAACAATATGGGTAATATTGTATGTAAGACAAATGTGGTGTTGGTTAATATTCTTTGGAATTTATGGCTGTTTCCCACCTAACATATATTATTCACAAGGATGCATATTGGATACCCAACCTTCGTATCATTTACTTTTGGATCCATGTCATGAGTTAAAAGTCGAAATTGGTTTGATACAAGATTATCATTAGACTTGAGATGCAAGCAAGTTCTGTATGTAGTGGATATCACTTTGTGATTATAGCTATCGCTTGCCTAGTCCTGATACGAACAGGTTAGAGGTAGTTATAAAAGCTATTTTTTCGGAGTGCTATTGTGAAGCAGCTGCTTCCACAACACTTGTACGTCAATAAAGGATTTGTTCTTCTACTTGATATGTGCGGAAAATACCATGGGCCCTCTCCAGTATTTAATAGATAAATGGAATGGCCCATTCCCAAAGGGTAATGCAAGATGATTCTTGAATACATTTGGTAGTATATGACTTATTTCTTATAACGAGGAAACAATAATGTTAAACTATAGGAATGATCAGGATCATATCCATGGTTTTAACGGTATCTGTAAACAAAGGGATGACATAAAGCCAGAACATTTATAACCAATAAATAGCAGAGATGATTTTTTGAAACTCTTATCTCTTATATTCTCTAATGAAAAATAATTGTGTGGGTGAAGACTTTGCCAATTATAGATTTTAAGTGTTAAATTGCTACGCCAACTCCAAGTGGGAGGCACTGTTGGATAATTGGTAGTCGGATTTTACATTTTATATATTCGAATATGTGAGTCTATTGGCGGCACCCACGTTAATACAGTGGAGGAACAGTTTTATATTTACATTAATATAAACAAGGACTATAATGAACAAAACCTAACCCCAAGATGCCCAAGGTGGCGGTTTTTATGAGGGATAATTGAGAAGGTTTTTGTGTGTTACAAGGATAAGGAAAAGGCTTGTGATAATTGTAGGACTTTTGGTCTTCTATAATTTACAACTAGGGTATTCTGCTTATTAAATACTCCTATCCCTTATTCATCCTGGTGCTAACCTCTCCATTAAAACCTTTCAACAGAAATCATTTCGTGTTCTGATTTTTTTGTTCTAGACCGGAATTCCATAATACATCAAGGGTTTGTTGATTTTCGGTTACAATTAAGGGGTTCTTGAATCCGTTAATTCGGTTCTTGGTTTTTTTCGGTTACTAATTCAAGACAGTTTGTTGGTAATCGGAGATTATATACAAAGTTGTTCGTTTGTGAAGTTTAAGTCTAGCAGGCTTACGTTGTTTGGTTGACGGATGTTAGAGTGTGAGCAACCCGTAGAGGCAATTTACTTAATTGCTTGTTTCGTTTTTTTGATCAATTATCAAAGGAGGTACGCGTACGTTTCTTTTACTTCTTGTTTAAGTGTTAACCATTTGCTATTATAGATCCAAATCCTGCGTACTGTGGCTAAACTAGGTACTAGGGATTTAAATCCCAACACAATGGGCACATCATAGAAGTTCTCCATCCTGCGTACCCATAAAAAACAATGGGGTCTATACTTCCTATTCTCCAATGCTTCCATCTTCCCTTAACAAACTAATAGAGGTGTCAGCGTATATATCTTTGTAGGTCTTCAGGAAAAATTCTCCATTAGCATTTCGTCATTTACACCTCGAGTAGCAGCCCAATTATAACGCTCCTAATCTCGAACTTTTCTACACATCAAAGTTGTTAAACTTTCAGCGAATAAACATCAAACTAATCTAATGCGATACACAATAAAAAAAGGTTAATCTTGCTATTAGTTACTATTTATCAATTTGCAGATGAAGTATTCACGATGCATACAACACGTAGATCATATATATAATGATTTAGATTCTTATTGTAATCCTAACCAAGGCATTGGTTACTTGTGATTTTTTTAATGGAGAATAAATTGTTTACGAGCCATGCTGTGGAGAACGATATGACCCATTTCAAGACGAACACAGTTTGACGCGCTACCCAACAAGAATCCGTTTTGCTAGTTCTACAAGAAATGATTAAATCATACTCTAAGATGATGATACAATTAAAAATTCGTTTGTAGGTTCTTTCTCGTTAAGTGTGCTCATCGTACTGCTCACGTCACTCGACATGTGTCGACATTTTCAGCCGCTTAACACAAACGCCAAACATATAGATCATGCATACTAAATATTTATACATATCTTCAGTCAATAAGGGGTTAAAACTTATAAGTTTCTCTACTTTTATATATACAGATATTTACCTTCATCCGAGACATTGAAGAAAGTTCTGCACGTTTCTAATAGGAAGTATAAAAAGTAGGAGTAGAAGCCTAATAATGCCCATTGTTAAAAGCTTCCCATTCAAAATAACTTGGAACTTGATTCCAGTGTGCTAATTTTCTTGTCATAATCATCGGTAAATGGCAAGAATTAGAAACAACTGTATTAACGAAAATGTATATCTTATGAAAAGAAAGCTGGATATTGTATGGTATTTTATCACTCAAATGTAAGTGAAGTTAGACTAAGGATGCCATTCATATGCTGTTAGTTTGGGTGGGTCAGCGTAATTGGTGTAATTTCTGTGCGTGTCAAATGGGTCTAGTTCGTTGAACAACCCCGAAACAACTTTCTTTCAATACACTTTCAATGACTTTCAACGTTGTTTGGCCACTGAAATGCATTTTATTACTTTATTACTAGTTAATTATATTAGCTAAAACACTTTTGATAACTATTGAGCATATAGCATAACCAAAAATCAACCCATTATTGGTAGATCGTCGAAACAGACGGTGCAATAAAAAAACACAGCAGACATTTGGGTTAAAAGTGTCATTGAGTTGACAACTAGTTGCACAAACACTTGGTTGAGGGTTTAAGTCCCATTTGGAACAAAACTTAAAGGTTGTGGTTCCCACTGAAAATAAGAGTTTAGACTTATCTTGTTACCATACCTATTAATAGAATTAATGTTTCTCCAGTCATTCTTGTAATGCCTAATATTGACAGATAAAAGCGCTAACTGAAACACTCATTTAGACAGCAAAAACGCAACCAAAAACACCCATTTACACATTATTATATCATATTTATATTGAAAATAAAGATTTCTTATAGTGTCATATGTAACTTTAGTTTTCATATAGAGCTTAAAAACAATAAATTTCAACAATTTCATTCCACAATAAAGAATTTAACTAGTTATGCTTCCAAAAAGGCCTAAGTTCATACTGAGATACTTTTATTAGTATATAGCAGTTGTTAGTTAACTTGTTATAGCAAAAATAATAATAATGACCTCAAACTTCTTTCATGAGGTGTCCACAAAAAACTGAAAAAAAATTAGAGAGTGATATAAAATGTTGTTGTAGTATGGCAGATTCAGCTTGTGTAGAACACACACAACCTTCTTACATAATAACTTTAAAAATCAAACATTGATGATGTTAAAAAGTTATCGTTGAACAACAACTTTATTGTAAGAATTTGGTACCTCCTAATTGGATTAGACTGTTACTGGCTTGGTTGCGTGTGAAGGTGGCTTGTGTGACAATAATGGTGTGTGAAGGTGGTGATGGTATTGGTGTGTGACGGTGGTTAAGTGGGGGTAGTAAGCGGCAGTGTTAGGTTAGAGGGTTAGGGTTTCTGAAAGTGAAAGGGGGAAACTTTGGGTTATGTGAATATCATTAAAATTGGGGAATGAAAACTGGGGAGGGAAAATAGCCGCCCAAAAATATCAAGTTTTTTCAAGGAATAGAGCCTTTCGTGGAAGAGAAAAACGGGGGCACTTAAAGTTTTTTTAACATAAATTCCCTCTTTTGAATAGGGGTCTTCTTTTAGAGCCGTTTTTCATTAAATACCGGTTGTCTATTAAGGGGGCTCTATTCATTACTCTCTTTTTTTAGCAGCTGCAAAGAAATTCTGACATCCTTCTTTGCGTAGTGATTAAATAGAGCTTTCAAAGAACTGAATGTGGTCAAACTACACGTTTACTTGTCATGCTCATTGATTTCATGTTTGATAAATGTTAGGTTATCATGATATATATAACTCATTCGTGTGTAGTGATTAAATAGAGCTTCTGCCAAGCTGTAATCATATCTTCTGTAATTATGATACAAGAATTAGTAGGGAGGTGCAACTTGAAATGATCAGTTGCTTTTTCGATGACCTCTTCAATGGTGTATGGAACCCATGATAAAAACTCCATATACTTGTTTTGATCCTTCGGTAATTCCCATGGCTGAACGAGTTTGAAAAGGTGAATACTGGGCAGAAATTTGAACGGTTTCCTTTTTTATTTATGGTTATAACTTACAAGATTCAATAAATAGCGTGAGGTGTGGCGTGGCGGCATGGCTAAGCCTCACGCTTTTGCGAGCCATGACGAGTCATGACGTTTTTAAAGCGTGACTTAAAACGGCACAAAATTTAAAAATATTTATAAATTTATATATTTATATCATATTACAAATATATTGAGTTTACAAAAAGTGTCATACATAAAGAATAAAGTCAAGAAACTATCTTTTGCATGTAATCTTTTTCATTTCTATATAAAAATACGACTTTTATCGAAATTGAATTAAAAAAAGCCTCCACGCATCACGTTTTATCACGTTTTTTCGCTTCTCATCTCACGTCAAGCCTTATGCCCAAGCCTTGGTCTATTGCGTGGCATGGAGGTCACGCCTCACGCTTTTGCGAGGCCTTTGGGCGCCTTTTAGAACCATGGTCATTAGTGTATATTATAATGCAATTAGTGTATTTTAATTTTATTTAATTTGTCATTAGTGTATATTATAATCAACGAGGCTTGTCGATACCCGTGCGTTGCACCGGGCTTAGTCTATGAGCAAAATTGAATTGTTAAGCTACTTTCTTCATTTGAGCACTATATTGCAAGGTTTTGGAAAAAAATAAACTTTTACTTATGTGAAAGAATCACCATATAAATCTTAACTCTACAACATTGAACACACCCTTAACATTCTGGAAAAAATTCTCATGTTCTCAAACGTAGCCACTGCATTTTGAGCCATTTCCTTACAATGGTATGTTCAATTTAAATTTCCTGACAATGGGTTAAACATAATTGAAACAATATAGAGTAATCTTGAAATATGTTACCTTTGCTTCACGTAAGACTTGGTTCAGCACACTATCAAAGACAACATAATTGACAAAAGCGTTATACCAAAAAAGTATGCACCGTTTATCCTTCTTCTTACCAATAGCAACAACAAAGACTCTTGTATTGCTTTTAACTCACTTCAAGACCAATGGCTGGACTCACATATCCAGATAGTTTTGAAAATACACAAAACTTTATCTTCATATCCCATGACCTGCCCCTCTTTTAACATCGTGTCTTATATTGCAACATTTGTATAAATCACCACACATCGTCAATTAGCCAACTTCTTTTCGGTTATCCGCCACTAATTATTTTGAAACTACATGATAAGAATATAAGATAATTGAAAGCAGATATTATTTATGTAAACACTAAACACAGATTATTAATTATATAGTCTTATGATAAGAATAAAAACAACACCTTGTATAATCATTGAACCAAACAAAAGCTGACCATGTTCGTGCATAGATAACACTTTGACGTTCTTTCTATAACACTTTGACGTTCTTTCTATGCAATAAAATCAAAGAGAAAAACACCCTTTGTAGAAAAATACACCCTTTGTAGTTTTCTTTCAAACTCTTAGTTTCCTTCTTTCTATTTCCCTCAAAAGGCAACAAATCTTGTTGCTTAGTATCTTCTTTTGATATGTAAGTGGATTTAGTTTCTTTAGTGTCATCTTTAACACATTTAGTGTTTACATTAGTGTTTACATAAATAAGGCACTCTTCTTTCAGTGTTCACTGTCGACTCAGGAAGCACTTGAGGTATCTATAGCTAAATTCAAACGGGTCCTCGTTATACCAATGTCATGCAAAAATACTCGTCTTAGATCAAACCCAATAATATCCAATTTTCACTATTTCAAACAGAACTACATTAAAGTTATGTCTATATATTTAGAGGTGTTCTTATGCTTTAGTTTCAAACACCCGTAAAAAACAGAAAAGTAATACCTTGGCTCTCAGATTTGAAGCACTTTAATATTTTAACATACTCCCTCATTCATTAAATGTGTATAGGGCTACTGAGCAATTGCAAATGCCGGTATGAACAGAAGCAGAGAATTCTTAAGGGTAAGATCATATATCCAAATCTACCAACTACTTTTGTAAATTAGAGAGGTTATTTAAGTTATAGCAACTCACGATAGAAAGAATGATAATGAATAATAAATAATCCTGCTTGAGGCAGAGTAGATCCATTTTCCTTGGCCACCTGCAACGAAAAAGTAGAAATTAAGCTTACACACTATGGAACTTGTTTATTGTCATAAGTATTAATGTATGCCCATATGGACCTACATTGAAGGCTGATGATCATTACAAAAGATATGTTTGTTTTATATAAAAATCATCTTTTAGATTACATAACAGCATATTACGGAAACAAAATTCAGAAAAACAAAATATGAATATTGAATGCAATAAAATCAAATAGAAAAACACCCTTTGTAGACAAAAGCACCTTTGTAGTTTCTTTCCAAACTCTTTAGTTTCTTCTTTCTCATATCCCTCAAAAGGCACAAAATTTCATGTTGCTTTAGTATCTTCTTTGATTTTTTATTTCTCTTTGCACCACTTCTATTAACGGTTCTAGGCGTGATTTTTATTGTATGTTCTGTTTCATGCATCCAATTAATGCCAATGTAAGTTATCTAAAGCACATAAGAAAGAAAAGTATATTTTTTTAGCAAAGGATGATATTTTTCTGTCTAACCTCATTCACATTAGTGTTTACATAAATAAGGCACTCTTCTTTTAAACAGAATTACATTTTAAACAGAATTACATTATTTTAAACAGAATTACATTAAAGTTATGTCTATATATTTAGAGGTGTTCTTATGCTTTAGTTTCAAACACCCCTAAAAAACAGAAAAGTAATACCTTGGCTCTCGTAAACTCATTTACCTGAGCAAGTTCTTTAGCAGAAGATTGAGTTCTTATGTCAAATCAATTCCAGAATATTGGTTGCAAAAACCTATGATTCAGTTTTAGGGAAACTAACATTCAGTAAAGCCTGATAATTATGTACTTTGGATATATTAAAGGAAGCAGGACTTCAAAAACTATCGCAGACCTTACTGGTACATTCGGCTTTTGGAATTGCTTAAGCAATACACTTGCTGAAGTGGTTATGTGTTTGGAATTGGTTACAAAAACTACTTATATCCTTCAAGGGTGTTTTCTACTACTTATGGAAGTGGTTTATCTGTTTATTTTTCCAAAAAGATACAATCAAACAAAGATTCAAAATAACAAACCTACGAATCAAGCAACACATGACCAAGTGAAACATGATGCAAAAAAAAACCACTATAGAGGGAATAGTGAATTATAATTTATTAAAGCCAAGCCATTTCCTAACAAAATAACTTATTACCCGAACCTGATAAATACAATTCAAGCATAAAAGAGAACACTTATACGTTTTATATGTGTTTCCATTAGACATTTCATTAATCAGTTGTTCTGCGGCATTCATTATAAACTTACTATACATATTTCAGGGTGCTTTGATATGTTTTACGTTCTCATTACGCTACTGTATTAAACTCAACTCATGACCAACTATATATTCAACCTTCTAGTAAATAATTTTTCACAAAGACAGGTTTTCAATAACCAAAACTATTACCTGAATGGATACGACTCTAAACCATGGCTCTTTAAATCCATCCTGAGGTGCTACTATGTACCTGGATGTAGACACTTGACTTCTCAAATACGAAACATATGCAAATACCAAAAAATCAGAACACATTTTATAGATGAAGAGAATTTGCCAAACTATGTATATTGTGCCGGGGCTCTTTCCTAATTATGCCCAACAAATATTACACGTGTGTGACAATGGAACCTAATGGTGCGTTTGGTTCAATATAACCTAAATGAATTTTAGACGACTGAATTTAGCATACTTTGATGTTAACTATGCGATACCCATATCCGTCTCTCTTAAATTATTCAACAAAATAAAAGAATGGTCACACTAACTTAGCAAGCCCAAAAAACAGGCGACCAATAGCCGAATGAAGACTCAACCCAAGCCTGCCCCATTTTTCGTGACGCGTGATGCGCATTTTTTCACCTAGTTTTACAGAAAGGAAAAACAAAAACAACTTTTCACACAACTAAAAGCTGGTTCAACCGCCAATGGTACCGCAACTCGAGCTTAACTAAAGTAGAAGAACGTAGACGCGTAGTATTTGTTTGTGTACTGTAGTAACTGCTGCATTGCTTAGTGGCAATACCTGCTAAGAAAACAAATTGTATGTAAAAGAAGTTAGTTGCAGACAGACGATGTAGACCAAGTGATAAGTTGTACGGCTAGTTTGACGTTTTGTAAATATGGTTTTGTGTAAGTTACCTTGAGCCTCAGGGTGTATATGTTGACCTCTTCCATAAGGGATGCTGCCATGTTGTTGATCCCATTAACACCTGGTAGAAAAGCCAATAGCATAGCGTAAATGGCACCTATAATTTGAGCTAGCTAACATAACGTGCATAGAAGTAAATACACAAACCTTGGTTAGGGTCATTTTCCGTACTGTTGAAGGTAGCACTCAAGCTCCACTATTTACTCATTCTTCCTCTTCCATCATCCCCTCCTTCCATAACCAAAGCTCAAATCTTTGAAAGAAAGAAACAAACAGAACCCAAAGTTACATTCTTTTACAACTTACTCATTTTTAAAAATTTTGATCAATACCAAATAACAATCGAATCAAGGACGTCTACTTACCCATATAAATTATGAAATTTTGAAACCAAATTCTAATATTCAATATTAGGAATCCCAAAAATAGAAAACTAAAATTAAACTCTAGAATTACATACCTAATATTTTAAGGCGGTGATAACAAAGCTCCAGTATAGGGCCGGTTTGATGATTTCGGTAATCTTACGGCACAAAAAACACGAAATTGAAACCCCTAAACCTGCATATCGATCAACCATTAAGGAATATCGAACATAGGCACAAATTAACATATAATAATAAAATTTATGAAAAAACCTTTGATATATCCAAGGAAGATGAAGCGGTGGCATCGAGTAAAAGGATGAAGGCGGTGGGCAGGATAACGTATCATCCAGAAACAAATAAAAAACCCAGACGGGTTTGTTATTAAATCAAGGATTTTATGTAAAGTGGCTTGGTGTTGTAACGGCTTGGAGGCTTTTGATTTGCTTGTAATTGAAAACTTTTAAGGTTGTATTGTGATGTTAATTGCTGTTGTAATTCCTGCGTATTCATTGTGATGGTGTTAATTGGTGTTGTAACTGACCTCATAATTATAGGGCAAATGGAGAGGGTAATATTGAAGACGAATGGTAAATGCTGTATCATTAAGACAGAAAATTGAATGACTAAAAACTCAGTCTTTTATAATATAAGGATTAGTGTAGTATAGAATTTAATTATATGAATTCCATAATAATTAAATGTGTTAGCTTGATTTTTAAGACTTCCTTATTTAGCAAGGTATCAAATGCTTTACTTATATAGTATAGATATGAAATTTTGAATTTAGGTTGCTATAGGATGGTTGTTTAACATTTATTTCAAAAGTAGTAATGTACATCCACTATGTTGCATAAACATATTTTATATAATAAAAGAATTACATCACTTGTAGCATTCATAGTAGAAGACTTCACTTGCTCATTCAAATAATCACAGTTTACGTCTGTTTTGAACACTTCTTCAAACGCATTCTCGACCTATTGATTTATCCTATATGTCTCGGTATAGGTCATCTTGGTTCTCCTCGTAACCTTCTCCGAATCTTCAATGAAAGTTACAGAAGGACCCTCCGGTTGTATCTCACCTTCTTCAAGATCTGAATACAACTCATTATCATATACCCATTCCTTTTCACCTGTATCCCCATAACCCGTATCAACATCTTCATCACTATCCGCTTCCTCTAGAACATTGTTTTGTTGTTGTGTAGAAGTTGAAGGTTCAGCTGTTGTTGTTGGTCCTTGTGCAAACGAAGTTTCCACAATTATCTTTAGCTTCTTCGTCTTCTCCCCCTCATGATTAACCTTTAGTAGATTGTTGAGAATCTTTCCTTTGTCGTGAAAATATATTTTAAGGATATTAGTGAATGATTGCATATCAATCCGTAAAAGTAGAGAACGTTCAAAAACTCGCATTGTGTATGGCCGGGGAATGTTGCATAGAATGGAAACATCTCCAAACGAGTCGTGAGGGGTAAGAATTGATACGGATTCATTGGTTCCACCTTCATAAACAACAATCTCATCCTATTACAGTTGGATTGTCGGTCTTTATTTAACTTCGATAAACAAGAATAATATGAAGTGGGAAGTTAGTACCAGTTTTCCATCGCATATGAAATAAAGATGATCAACCATACTTCCTTGTTCCGTTAGTACTTTCCCTGGAGAAACAAACTCCTCGTGTGCTTTACTTACCTACAAGAGGGGTTGCTTGTTTAGGTGCATATGTTATCAGCAGTTTCCTTGTTCTAAAAATGTCTTACAATTTGATTGATGAATTCCACATAGCATCCTTTGAAAAGGGAACCTTAGCAATGTGTGGCTTATAAATATTTTCAGTTACCTGCAAGAAATAACATTCATATATCGTCGTAATACTAAATAATACGTAAGTTGACATTGTACCATATGCAATTATTTTTCAACATGCGCGATTACGCGTAATTCTCTTTCCCATACCGTGGCATGGCAAGAGCCTGGTAGGTCTTGAAAAACAGCAGAATCAGTGTGGCTACTATCATACGGTGACATCAGTTGATCTTTGATTTGATAACGTATGTCTTTCCCTAGTTCATTTTTGTTCATATATTTAAGTAGACTTTTTATTCTTTCCAAGTATAATATTATCTTTGAACCTTTCACTACTAAAGCTGTAATGTTACGTGCCAAATAAGCAGCTAGAACCATGTTAAATGAAATACACACCATAACAAATATCATCTCTCTCATATTGACCGGATGTATGTCACCATAACCTGTTCCAAGCAAGTCCAAATTAATGCACATTCACATGTTTTTTATAATCGGTTACAAACTTGCAATGAAGGCTTAATGTTCTCCCTAATACCCTCCTTCCTATACTTAAAGTCATCGAGGCTTAATGCTCTCCCTAAGACCCTCATTCCCATTAATTACCAGCAATAAATGGAAAATAAATATGATTAATTAGGGACACTTATGCATTTTGTCACCACATTTATAGAGTTCTTATACAAAATAAAAACTCTTCATCTAACCTATTTTCTTTGCATAAACAATCTTGCTTCAAGCCCTATGGAAAGTGGTAATCAAGGTGGTGGTTATCCTAATTTTGGGAAATCACGAAAACATCCTCTTGTTCCTCCTCCAATGACTGCCATTGGAAGATTCTTACAAGGTCAAAGTAGTCAAAGCCATTCATCTCATCATAACTTTGAGATAAACAAAGAACAATTCATCCCTTCAAATGGGGTTTATGCCTTTTCATCGTCTTCTAATGAAGGCATCAGTGGCATGTACAATAAATATGAAGTTCCGTCGGCACGTTGTTTGCCTATGGACAAAATGTTTGCTGTTGATCATGGTGTTTATTCAAGAAGTTATCGAAACATGCATCTTAACAATGAAGTAATCAAATCAAGTACGAAGATTAAATCAAAAGGTGGCTGTGGAAAGAGTTTGATCAAGGGACAATGGACAAATGAAGAAGACAAGTAAATAAATCAAACTTTTTTTTGTTTCAGTTAATGGTTTAGCCTAATGAATCTTAAGCTTAATTCCTTGCATGAACATTGAACAATATTAACCAATTTTATGTTATGTAGGAAGCTACTTAGATTGGTGAAACTACATGGAGAGCGGAAATGGGCTCATATCGCTGAGCAGATGATCTGTAGAGCCGGGAAACAATGTCGAGAGCGATGGCATAATCATTTGCGTCCTGATATTAAGGTTTTTCAATTTGTCTAATTGTTTTATGAGTTGGAATTCAAGTCAGCAAGTTTCAAAAAATAACTTTGTGATAGATGACACAAATAGTACATGATCTATGAACTGTGGATTTGGTGTAGATATTATCAGATTATACTTCAATTCATTAGTTGAATCAAAAGCCCTAATTTTTCTCCATTCTTTTTAAATCTTTCTTGGTCACCCTAATTGTGTTATATTCAATCCTATTTTTTCTTCATAAAATAAGTTTTTGCTTGTAAACGCTTAAAATTATCCAACTCTATTTTTTGCTATTGTAAAAAAACATATTTATTTTTTGCTATACGTACTACCGTTCAAAGATTATTTATTTTTTTCTAAATTAGTAAGCTGCATTAATATTAAAGGGGAATTCCATTTGGAGATTATTAAAATTGGTTTTATATATTGGTTATATTCGTAATTCTTAACACAACCTGTAATCCTAAAATATCTAGGAATTTATTTATATCACAAGTGTGTCAATGATGTCAAGAATGATTTCAGTATTGAATATAGAATTTTATATCATTGCATCAACTTTTTTTATCTTTCATAATTTAATTAAGTACTTATGATTATCAGTTTGTATTTTAACTTAAGTGCTCTCATTTTGTTTTTAAGCTCGTTCTTTCAATTACGAAACACACTATGTATTGTATACATATATAACTTGATTTGGGGGTTCTGTTATTTACTATAGTTTGATTTGTATCATTCACTTTCTTTCAGAAAGATACCTGGAGTGAAGATGAAGAGAGAATATTAGTTGAGGTTCATCGTAAAGTAGGCAACAAATGGGCTGAAATCGCGAAGTTAATTCCTGGGAGGACTGATTAATTGATCATGAACCGTTGGAACGCACAAAAAAGGAGGGCAATTTTCGTCGTAAATAGCAGCAAAAGTAAGAAGCAAAAAATAAAAGTTCGATTGTTCTATTTTACACGAGTACATATAGCACCGTCTACTAGTTATGATAGAAGATGCTTATACATTGCTTCAAAACCTCCCTCCACAACTAGCACTATCCCCGCCCTAAATGCAACTCGGGGTAGTTCCCCCACTAGATCCTTGGGAGACACTTCAATAAATTTTAGCATCATCTTTCCTGAGTAGCTAATTCAATACTCGATGGACTATCATCTTTAGACTCACTCAATCGTATGTGATGAGTTGTAACTTCATGCAATGTTTTTTCGCAGATAGCAAACACCTGTTAGACAGGATTCAAACACAGTTTCAATGAGTCTCAGTCCATAATCAGTGATCCAAAATACTTCATTTCGACATTGATAAGCCTAATGTTTTGCGGCAATTCGCAGTATGGTTATGCATCATCTTCACCCATCTTCCACATAAAAGATCCGAAATCCTCTACAGATCTACATCCCCTAGGGTTTAGTGGAAATTCACAATATGAAATTGCAACAATACCTCATGATGAAAATTCACATTTATATTTGAAACAAGAAGATTTTTTGCAACCCTAACTCGCTCATGATGAAAATTCACATTTATCTCCTGGAACAGGGGCGGAGCCAATGGGGTGGCTAGCGGGTGCTAGGCCACCCCCAACTAGCCTAACAACCTGTACGCATTCATAGGAAAGATGAAGTGTTGTTTCTTTGTTCGTGCAATACCCAACAACCTGTATGCTTGAATGTTAGGTCTTTTTATGTATTGATTTTAAAGAATTAAACAAGTTTTTAGCTTGAAGTGTTTTAATGGAGAAAGAGAAATATGGAGGTGAAAGAGGAATGACAAGAGAAGGTGAAAGAGACGGTAAAGACAGGGAGTGGTTTCGTTTATATTATATTGAATATAAAATGAGGAGGTGTCCTTTCGTTTGTTTTTTAGTGTAGTAAAAGAGTCTTTAGTAAAAAGTTATTTCATTTATTAAAGAGTGAATTAGTATCATATAGTGTTTCATATTTTTATACTATCTGTAGTTTATCTTTTCTTTTTATATATGTAATTTCATAATTTGTATATCCATACTTTATTATCGTGATTTATATATACTGATCTCGAGTGATAAATTATGATTCATGGTTCAATAACACTGTATTGTAGTTGGTGTAAATTTTGTGAAAGATAATGCATATTGACTTCTATTATTTAGAAAAAACTATCTACTCGTATGAAAAGCTCAATTTGTAAACAACTAAATTTATTATTTATATCAATATGATCGGATGATATTACCTTTTTAACGAAATCAGATGATATAATTAATACTTATATTCTTGGCTATAATATTAAAATTCGGTGTGGGTATGAGTTAGCTTTAGACCCGCGAAATGTAGTGTGTTTTTTTGTTTAGAATGGCATTTTTGAGTTGCCTCGTCCATAGCATCTAAAAACTCAGGACCCACCATTGGCCTTAAAGCTCGATCTTTTGAGAAATTGAATTGGCTTGTGTGAACACTATCAAAAAGAGGTAACGTGTAAATACAAAGAAAAAACCGATCAAAAATTTGCTTCTCATAAAGTATTAAATGCTCTAAATTAACTATTTTTTTCCAATGATTATCACAAGTTCTTCACTTCTTTGTGTCGTGTATTTGCAGTCAAAATTTTAATCTTTGTTTATAGTTATATTTGTTCGATATATATTGTTATTATTTTAAAATTTATATCGACCCCCCTTAACTTGAAATCCTGGCTCCGCCCCTGCCTGGAAGGAGCCACTACACTGTCTAATTCATGTGACTACGGGTACTATGAAGACACAAAAAGGGACTTGATGTTTGATGGTTTACAAAGTGTCGGTTCAGGTTATGGCTCTTCATCAAATGGGGAGAAAGAGATGGATCTTGTGGAGATGGCGTTTTCTTCTCAATTTTTGTGGCACCCCGTAAATAAAATTAGATTATCTTTTCATTAAGTAAAAATCATGTACCGCAAGTTTGCAAATTTATCGTTAATTTCAACAAAAAGTCATTTTATGATCGTCAATGCGTTACTTTTGTCATGGAAAATTTACTTTGCACACGATTATCATCATTATTACTCGGTGTCTGAAAGGGTATATTAGAACGCATGACAAAAAAAACTATATTTATTTCACTTTTGTGAAACAAGGCCATTTACTTGTAAGCACCCTATAGAACCGCCTACATACAAAATTAATAACCATGACAACTATAAATGAATTCAACGAAGACAAAATAAACTATATGTAAATATACACATATGTAAAAGCTTATACCAGATTTGTACATATAAAAACACTCCATAATGATAAAACATCTATCATTACAAATCCTTACACACTACCCTACCCACTTTCTTTTTTTGAAAATTTCCATCCCATGGTACGTGTTATGCAACTGATACAATTTCAAATGGAAGAATAGTGGAGATGCTCCAATAGTATTATGAAAAGAAATAACTAACTACAGCATCAATGTGCACAATGTACATTCACATGAAATATAGAATCTAAGCCAATAAATCGAATATATAAGAGGAACCATGCATGAACAAATGACTCACAACTAAAACTTAGAAACAATAAGTAAAATTATACGAGTCGAATTCAAGCTTCGTTGAGGACACAAGCTAGGCGAACGTCGGGTTTTAAAAGGGTTCGAGTTCTTTCGTCACCACCATCTTTCTTGCTTGGACCTCGGTACGTCGTCCTCATAGTTTATCATTTATATATCTTTCGCCATGTAGTTTAACGAGACTTTGATGTCGCATGACCTATGCACGACATATAATTCATACGGGGTTAATATGTGTGTACGCATGCAAGGGTTTGGGTCGTGACATACCTAAAACAACAACATGTAGTAAAACTCGTAAATGATATACCGTATGCAATAATAATAACGAAACCAGGAAATTTCATTAACCTTAATCACGCATAAGCCTTGTTATGTTGGCTCGCTAGGGATTAGTATGCACCAGAACTAAGCATAAAATGTCGTAGGGTTTCTCACACTGTGGCCTCGACCTAAGGCATGTGCGTGACCAAGTAACCCAAACGAACTACAATGACCCCTTTTGCCTGCTATGGGTGCGTCTCAGACGCCACTAAGAACGAACAACGCATGCTTGTTGTTTCGTACCAGGGCCTCGCACCTATCGGAACCAACTTGTTTCGTTATTGGAACGTAACATGCCATGGCAAGTTATGTGATGTCGGGGGGGCGGCTGTTGCATTCTGCAAAGGACGAGAGGGTCGCCCTTGTGTCTCGAGACTTAGTCCTCTCGTTGTTACCCATGCAAGCTATAAACATATGCGGCATAGATAGAAAACTAGTAGTTGCATTATGGGCCTTGCGAAGGAAGAAAAAGAAACTGAAAACAGTGAGTACTACTTATTGTTGTTGCGTCTGATGTGTAGCAAAAAAAAGAAAAGAGAGAAAGGAACATGTGCCTTTATACATGCAATGAGTAGAAGAAAACACAAGAAGTGGGTACAACCCACTGTTACCTGACCAAATCAGAAAAAAGGAGAAGAAATGGGTGGCCATGTGGGGTAATTTTATATAGAAAATACTTATGATATGAAACTTGTGAATTTAGACGAAAAGAAACATGGCAACATACATAATTTCGAGTCCTTGGTCCGTCTCGTGTCGAGACTCAAACGAAATGGGTAACTCCGTTAACGAAACAAGATTTTCTCAAAATTTAGAAAAACTATAAAACAACGAAATTCGACGAAATAGAAGTAATAATAGCAAAAGTAATTTATAAACAAAAATTAACACGGCTAGTATAAAATCTTTGACATTAAAAATAATTAAAAGTGCATTCGAGTTTAAAACGTAGAAATTAAAATATGAATACCAAACTTTTGATGAACATCATTTTAAAGAATTAAGGGCCATATGTGACAACATGGAAACTTAAGGGTAATTAGCAGTAAATATGTATAATCTTTATAACTTAATTAAACGAGTCAAGCGAACCGCGATAAAGATTGATAGTTATAGGATTATTATATTGTCAAACTACGGTTGTTATAACAAATTATTAATTTGTAACTAACAAAATGAATTATCTATATTTTCGGAGATAGAAAACTCGTAAACATAGGTTACGATGTGTAATAGTATTATTTCCTGTATATGTACTTGTAGTCGTGTATCATCCCTAGAGTCAACGGTCTAATCAATGATATGAGAGACATAAAACGTCACTACATAACGACCATGCCTTTTGACCATTTGCATAAGTTACTGCATATATTAAGTATTAGTATGTAAACTCAGACTTTGTCATAATTATTTAGGTGTTTGACTGAGTCACTGTTTGACGTGCCTTAATCCAATTCCAATCTCAAACGATTAACTCTCAAGGTGAGTTTTCATAGCCCCTACTCTACTGTTTTAAATAATCTTTTGGGGTGAGAACATTGCTTATTTTAAACGTGTGAATACAAGTACAATTACTCATTACTGATTGGTTTAAGTCCCGATTTAATACAAGTTGCTATTTGCCCGATTTATCATGAACAGTCATCTTTTTGAGCGCGAATGTTATGGATAATATATCGAGGATTGACTTCCCTGTTTGTCTTGGACTGACATAGTAAAGCAAACACAGTGTCATTCGGTGTCAGATTAAGTGTGTCCCGGGTTAGACAACTTGCTGAAGGGCATTCATTCTATTGTAGGTATATGTTAACGTTAGGTGTCATGTGCGTAGACAATAGTAATGCATTTATTTGACTTTGTATCTGTTATATTGTCATTATGTAGATGAAATCTTGTATTCACAAACACTATATTTTTTTTTTACCTGCTTAAAAACAAAACCTATAGCTCACCCTACTTTATGTGGACACTTTTGCAAGTTTTCTCAGGTTATTAAGAAACAAAGATGCTATATGAAGGTCTCATGCTTTGATGTCATTATTGATGGATCACTTGTGTTATTCAAAAACGAAGTTGTATATGTCTATTTTATGCTTCCGCTGAATGTTAAACGATTATTTTTTCCAATTCAAAGGTGATCTGTTTCTGAAAAGTCCTCATTAGATGGTCCGTGCTTGTATTGCTTTGAAGTATGATAATCATGAAGTACACTCCCTCGGTTGCCATTTTTTTCTGATATTTTAGGGGTGTGACAATTTCTTTAGGTGTAACTATATGATATAACCAACAAACAGATTATTGACCGAATTTAGTTGTAAATATGAACTATTCTATCTCTTATCTATAAAACCATTTAGGAATTTTATAATTAGAAGTCTTAATAGTTTAACCGCATCAAAAACATTGGTATTAAAGGAATAATTCAGTCCCATATTTTTATCATTCAATGTCACAATTATTTAACCTTTAGAATTTTAAATATAAAGTATGTAACAGCCTATTTCATAAATCACTGCCATTGACATTTAGAAATTAAATGTAAAATGTAACGGCCATTTTTAATAAATTAGGAAATTTAAATGCAAGTTTGTTTGTAACGACCCATATCATAATAAGAGTCAAATTAAACATCATTTAAGTATAAACCACAAACTCAAATACTCATTTGGGTTTTATAAACAGTGTTGATGAGCGGGGATTTTAAAAAGTTAAGTTGGCGGTCTATCTCCCAAAGATGGCACGTGTGGGGTCAGTTAACAAATCAAATGCTGAAAAGATTCGCTTTGTAACCATATCCTGAAATGTTATCGATAGGAGCAAAAACAATGGTGACGAGTTTAGCAATTTGACCAACTAAACGTAATGTTAGTAAAAGGATTAGTAATTATGAAACAAAGCAAGGACAATTTGTGACATGGATCATTAAAGTGCTTTGAAACAACATGACACTTACGCATGAAAATTTTTCTTAAGTGAATTTGTTTCGTAATAAAAATGGTAAAATAGATGTCAACAAATTCATCAATATCTAACAGTTAAAGAGGTAGTTACCACATGGCAAAACCAATAGATAGAAACAAGTCAAATGCATGCCTACGTGTGATGGATTCATGAGTGTCGGTTGAATTGATAGATTACGCCATAAAAAGGAAAAAGTAGTAACGTAAGTAATATTAGGGTTGAATAAAGCAGTTAAGACTTTTTAAGGGTTATTATTAGTCCTTCAACAATTTATTTTATGTGCATGAATATAAATTGCTATGTGATAATATCAATTCCTCTAAGCCTATATTCACAACATTTCCATCGCATATGAAATAAAGATGATCAACCATACTTCCTTGTTACGTTATTACTTTCCATAGAGAAACACACTCCACGTGTACTTTACTTACTAGCAAGAGGAGTTGCTTCTTTAGGTGTATATGTTATCAGCAGTTGTCCTTTATTCTAAAACTTGTTTATACATTTGATTGATGAATTCAACATAGCATCCTCTGAAAAAGGGGAACCTTAACAATGTGTGGCTTATAAATATTTTCAGTTACCTGCAAAAATAACATTCATATATCGTTGTAATACTAAATAATACTTAAGTTGAGATTGTAACATATGCAATTATTTTTCAACACGCGACTTCGCATAATTCTCTTTCCCATACCGTGGCATGGCGAGAGCCTGGTAGGTCTTGAAAAACAGCAAAATCAGTGTGGCTACTGTCATACGGAGACATCAGTTGATCTTTGATTTGATAACGTATGTCTTTCCCTAGTTCATTTTTGTTCATATATTTAAGTAGACTTTTTATTCTTTCCATGTATAATATTATCTTTGAACCTTTCACTACTAAAGCTGTAATGTTACGGGCCAAATAAGCAGCTAGAACCATGTTAAATGAAATACACACCATAACAAATATCATCTCTCTCATATTGACCGGATGTATGTCACCATAACCTGTTCCAAGTAAGTCCAAATTAATGCACATTCACATGTTTTTATGATCGGTTGCAAACTTGCAATGAAGGCTTAATGTTCTCCCTAATACCCTCCTTCCTATACTTAAAGTCATCAAGGCTTAATGCTCTCCCTAAGACCCTTATTCCCTGATAACAATAAAATGGAAAATAAATATGAGTAACTTTAGGGACACTATGCTTTGGTCACCACATTATAGAGTTTTTTATACAAAAAGAAAAAAATCATCATTCTAACCTAAGTTTCTTTGCATAATAAACAATCTTGCTTCCAAGCCCTATGGAAAGTGTTAATCAGGTGGTGGTTATCCTAATTTTGTAGTAAATTCACGTAAACCATCCTCTTGTTCCTCCTCCAATGAATGCCATTGGAGGATCTTTCAAGGTCAAAGTAGTCAAAACCATTCATTCTCCGTCACTTTCTGATAAAAAATGAACAATTCATCCCTTAACATGGGTGTTTATGGCTTTCATCGTCTTCATAACGAGCTATCAGTTGGCATGTTACATATGTATGAAGTTCCGTCGGCACATGGTTTGCCTTATGGACAAATGTTTGATGCTGATCATGGTATTTATTTCAAGAAGTTTATCGAAACGTGCATACTTAACAATGAAGTAATCAATTAATATACGGAGATTAAATCAAAAGGTGGCAGTTGGGAAAAAGAGTTGATCAGGACAATTGGACAGATGAAGAAGACAAGTATTTAAAAACCACCTTTTTTTTGTAGTTAATGGTTTAGCCTAATGAATCTTAAGTTTAATTCCTTGCATGAACATTGAACAATATTAACCTATTTTTTGTTATGTAGGAAGCTACTTAGATTGGTGAAACTACATGGAGAGCGGAAATGGGCTCATATCGCTGAGCAGATGATCGGTAGAGCCGGGAAACAATGTCGAGAGCGATGGCATAATCATTTGCGTCCTGATATTAAGGTTTTTCAATTTGTCTAATTGTTTTATGATCTGTTGGAATTCAAGTCAGCAAGTTTCAAAAAATAACTTTGTGATAGATGACACAAATAGTACATGATCTATGAACTGTGGATTTGGTGTAGATATTATCAGATTATACTTCAATTCATTAGTTGATCAAAAAGGCCCTAATTTTACTCCATTCATTTTAAATCTTCTTGTCAAACCCTAATTGTGTTATATTCAATCCTATTTTTTCTTCATAAAAATATGTTTTTTCTTGTCAAACGCTAAAATTATCCAACTCAATTTGTTTCTTATTGTAAAAACCTAATTTATTTTTTGCTAACGACTGCCGTTCAAAGATTTTTTTTTTTGCTAAATTAGTAAGCTGCATTAATATTAAAGGGGAATTCCATTTGGAGATTATTAAAATTGGTGTTATATATTGGTTATATTCGTTATCTAACTTCAACCTGTATCCTAAAAATCATCTAGGAATTTATTTATATCACAAGTGTGTCAATGATGTCAAGAATGATTTCAGTATTGCATATAGAATTTTATATCATTGCATCAACTTTTTTTATCTTTCATAATTTAATTAAGTACTTATGATTATCAGTTTGTATTTTAACTTAAGTGCTCTCATTTTGTTTTTAAGCTCGTTCTTTCAATTACGAAACACACTATGTATTGTATACATATATAACTTGATTTGGGTGCTGTTATTTACTATAGTTTGATTTGTATCATTCACTTTCTTTCAGAAAGATACCTGGAGTGAAGATGAAGAGAGAATATTAGTTGAGGTTCATCGTAAAGTAGGCAACAAATGGGCTGAAATCGCGAAGTTAATTCCTGGGAGGACGGATAATTCGATCAAGAACCATTGGAACGCAACAAAAAGGAGGCAAATTTCTCGTCGTAAGAGCAAGCAAAATGAAGCAAAAAATAAAAAGTTACGATGTTCTATTTTACACGAGTACATTATAAGCACGACTACTAGTAATGTTAGAGATGCTTATAACATTGCTTCCAAAACCTCCACCACAACTAGCACTATCCCCGCCCTAAATGCAACTCGGGGTAGTTCCCCCACTAGATGCTTGGGAGACACTTCAATAAATTTTAGCATTGTCTTTCCTGAGCTAGCTAATTCAAACTCCGATGACTCTCCATCTTTAGACATCACTCAATCGTGTGATGATGAGTTAACTTTCATGCAAAGTATTTTCGCAGATAGCAACCCTGTTAGACAGGTTTCAAGCACCAGCTCCAGTGAGTCCTCATTCCATATCAGTGATCCAAAATCCTCTTTCGACATGAAGCCCCTAATGTTTTGCGGCAATTCGCAGTATGGTTTTGCATCAACTTCACCAATCTTCCACATAAAAGATCCGAAATCCTCTACAGATCTACATCCCCTAGGGTTTAGTGGAAATTCACAATATGAAATTGCATCAATACCTCATGATGAAAATTCACATTTATATTTGAAACAAGAAGATTTTTTGCAACCCCAACTCTCTCCTGATGTTTACATGTCATATCTCCTGGAAGGAGCCACTACATTGTCTAATTCTTGTGACTACGGGTACTATGAAGACACAAAAAGGGACTTGATGTTTGATGGTTTACAAAGTGTCGGTTCGGGTTATGGCTCTTCATCAAATGGGGAGAAAGAGATGGATCTTGTGGAGATGGTGTTTTCTTCTCAATTTCCTTTAGGTAGTAACTATATGATATAACCAGCAAACTGATTATTGACCGATATAATCTGTAAACATGCAAACTTTCTATTGGAAGCAAAGAAAGGACTTGTGGGCTGCTGAAGAGAGTCTTTTGGAAGCTATCGCTGTTGATCCCATCAACCCTTATTACGCAGCCACTTCTTTGGAGCAATGGACCCGACAACACTTGTTTCCCCTCAGATTCCCCGGAATTTGTTGCCAAATCTGATGACTCTTAATCACTGAAAAATAAATGTGACAAATAAACCCTTTCCATGATTTTAGCTTAGTTGCATAATGGATATTATGGATGCCAAAAATATACAAAAAAAGTGGGTTATGTTGTCGTTAAAGATCATATGATTATATGTTTTTGGTAATAATAACTTCACTCGTGCATCGAGATGCAATGCCAATGGCTATATGATAACGGTATTATTATATTGTATTATATTATACGTGATGAGGCGTCTAGAAGCTTTGATAATTTTTGTTTAACCTTAGTTATGGAATACTGTATTTATTATTTTAGTCCAAGCCAATAAAATTATTCAGTATATTTGCAACTTGATTTTTCGACTCATTTTATTGGACAACAATTGGGCATCATAGCTTCGTTGTCCGTATGCTCGTTTGATTCTGAGGAACAATTAGTTGAACGAGAAGAAACAAACACGCTGGAAGGGAAGAGTCTCGATGGGAAAGTGTTGTTTTCAAAACAGAAAAACGACACCTGAATAATTTGGAAGCACAAGGGAGATAGTGCACGATCAGAACTTGTGTAAAGTTGCAAACGTAAACATCAAATGAATTGGTGGAAGGTACTTTGTTGGGGACTGCAGGGACGACAACAAAGGGAAGAAAAACAACGTTGAAGGACTTTGTGGGGACTGCTTTGAACGCGACACAAAGGAAGAAGAAAAACATATCGACGCTTAATAAGTAGCGTGATATCGAAAAGGAAAAGCTAGCGAAAGACTTCTGTGGGATTGCTCTTGTAACGCGACATAGAAGGAAAAGAGTATACATAACGCTTTGTAAAGCGAGTGGAAGGACTTTGTGGGTAGCATCGTTGAGAACGACACAAAGGAAAAGAAAAACTCACAACGCTTGAAACTATAAGCGCGTGTTTGAGATAGGACTTTGTGGGCATCGGTTTGACAAGTACCAACACAAAGGAAAGGAAAGAAAATTATTGGGTACCATTTTGTAGAAAACGAACTCAAGTCGACAAAAATAGGGAAAACACCAACGTGCGAAACAAGTTAGTAACTCCGAAAGAATAGGAAAAGTCTAGTTTGGTTGTGGACAGAATTCGAAGCCGACATAAAGGGAATACGGTTGTGTTTTAACACAACATTATGGTTAGAAATCAAAATTTCTAGATTTCTATCATATTATTAGTATAGAAATATTATTTTCATATTACAAGGATTCCGAAAAACTATTTTCTGTTCCCGTAGTAGTAAGGAATACCATACGATTAGAAAGTGAAGGACTCATATGCTTGTATAAATGTCTGGTGACGATACGAACTACACACACGCAACCCACTTAAGACACCGTACACCAATCGCACAATATCAATGCCCTAAATTGAAAACCACAAACTACACTGTTTGGGCTATACAAATTAAGGTTATATTAGAAGCACATGATTTATGGGAAGCGATAGAACCTAAGGAAAACACGCAAGTAGATGATAAGAAGGACAAGGCAACGACGACCTTCCTATATCAAGCGTTGACCGAAGACGTGATATTACAAGTCGCGGGTTGTGAAACAACAAAGGAATTATGGGAATCATTAAAAAGGAGACACGTTGGAGAAGAGAGAGTGCAGCAAGCACGGTTACAATCATTGATGATTGGGTTTCAAACACTTCAAATGAAGGAAGACGACACGATGGATGCATTTACGGCTAAACTAAACGGCTATGCCACTAAGGCTAAAGAATTAGGGAAAACTTTGGATGAATCACTATTAGTACGAAAACTATTAGATTCCACACCAGACAGGTTCATCCAAATAGTAGCATCCATAGAACAAACAAATGATCTTGACGATATTACCCTAGACGAGATCGTTGGAAAACTCAAGGCATTTGAGGAGAGGATAAAACTCCGAAAAGGAGGACAAGCGGAAAGCCAGGAAAGCTTACTATTCGCACATGGCGAACACTCGAGAAAAGGAAGGCGATTTAGTAAACGCGGAGGTAGATCAAATTTTTCACAAGGAAACTGGCAAAATAAGAGAAACAAATATGACTCAAAGGAGGAACACTCAACTCACAAAGGAAAATCAAAGTGGAATAAGCGTGAGTGGGATATGAGCAAAATACAATGTCACAAATGTAGGAAATTTGGACATTTTAGAAAGGACTGCAAAGAATCATCGAACAATCTCAGGAAACAATGAACCTTATCTTACGAAGTTGATGAAACCTCTCTATTAATGACTACACATGAAACTGAACACGAAGAAGTTTTGTTGAATGAAGGACAAGAGTCACTTCAGGGATATTAACAAAAGCATAACAGGACGTATACGTTTTGGAGATGGATCGTATGTATAGATAAAGGGTAAAGGTTCTATATTGTTAGGTTGTAAGAACAACAAACAAAAGATAGTAGCGGATATATAACTACATACCATGCCTCAAGAGCAAAATAATAAGTCTAGGACAATTACGGAGTTAGGTTGTAAGATCATCAATGGCTGGAAAAAAATTGACTTTTGTATGATAAGAATAAGAAGTTGTTGATGAAGGTTGAAAGATCTAAGAATCGACTTTACAGTATTAGACTACAAATAGAAGCACCCATATGCCTCTTAGCAAATGTAGATAACCAAGCATGGTTATGGCACGCTAGATTAGGTCATCTGAATTTTGACGACATCAATAAGATGACAAGGAAGGGTCTAGTGGAAGGAGTACCAAGAATAAATCATGCAGGACAAATTTGTGATGCATGTTTATTAGGAAAACACAGTAGGACACCATTTCCAAATCAAGCCAAGTTCAGATCAAAGAACCCGTTGGATTTAGTATATGGAGATCTATGTGGTCCTATAAGTCCAGCCACACACTCCGGAAAGAAACTCATTTTCTTGTTAGTGGACGACTGTACACGTTTTATGTGGGCTTACTTTCTGACAAACGGAAACTAAGTCATGCATTTAGCACTTTCAGGATTTTAGACAACAAATTGAGAGGGATAATGCGACATTGGAATTATGGGCATGCTATGAATAGGGTTAGAGGAGGGGTGAGTTTACATCTAATGAAATTTACAAGTATTATAAGAAATTGGCAATAGCAGACAGTGACAGCACCTTACTAAACCCACAAACAAAATAGAGTAGTAGCTGGAGGTGAAGATATAGAACAGTGTTATCAACTTCCGAGCGAGTATGATGAAAAGCGAATGAAAGTTACAATCTTTTTGGGCGGAGCAGTTAAGTCACGCCATTTACATACTTAAAAGGGTATCGACTCAGGAGCACTGGAAGACAAAACTCCTTTTATGAAGCGCTCTCTACAACAGCTTAAAAGTTCATATACGTATTTGCGTTTCCGTTTTTTAGTTTACATGTGGGTAGTTGAGGTGTTGCGTTCGTTTTTTGTTAGGCCGCTTGAGGGTGTTGTAGATTTCCCCTTGGCGGTCTCTTTTTCGGTGCATTTGTGCTTTATTTGGGGTGGTGGGGGAGTGTTGGTCGTTTTTTTAATAATGTGGGGGTCTGTTTGACCCGGAGAATGGGGTAGGGGGGGGGGAGGTGGGGCTTCAGCTGTTGTGGAGGTGGATCGCAGGGGGAGGTTGATGGCAGAGAGGGGTGGATGGTGGTTAGGAGGTGGGCATTAGGAATGTAAGTGGGCGGGCTGGTGCGGTGGGTGTGTCGTGAGTGAGTTGTTGGGAGTTAGGGTTGATTGTATGTGTGAGAGGTTGTGGGGGTGGGTGGACGGGGTGTAGGGGACGTAGGGTGGGAGGTTGTGGGTATGGAGGTATGTGGTGTAGGGGGTGGGTTGCGGGGGCTGGCGCGGCGGAGATACTGGAAGGGGAGTGGTGATTGTTGGGTGGGGAGTGGGAGGTGGTGTTGGTGTGTGTATGCGTTTGTTTTTTGTGGGGGAAGCTTAAGTTTCGTTTTTTTGTTTTTTGTTTTTGATTTGGTTAGTTGCGTTGTATTTTTTTTTTTTGAAGTTTTTTTTGCTTTTTATTTTTCTTTTTCCATTTTTTGATTCTTTTTTTTATTCCTAAAGTTTTCGTTTTTCATCGTTTTTTTCTTTCATTTTTCTTTATTATTAAAAAGCGATCTGAAAAACAAAAAGACGTTAACAAGACTAAAATAAGGAAAGAAGAGGGATAGAAAAAAATCGGTAACTACACTAGGGCTATATGTTTATTGTATTTAACTATATTCTTAAACATCCTTAATTAAATAATTTTACATAAATAATATGTTGATATTTTAAGTGCTTTTATCTATACAATTTTATATTTCTCTTATATAACTTTGGATTAACATTTTATAAATAAAACTATGGTCTATTTTGTTTTAAGACACTTGGTGGATGTGCTTGTTTTGTGGTGGATATACTTTTATTTCATATGAGATTGAGAAAGACTGCTTTGGGGAGGCTACCGGATGAGGTGCTAATGCATAGGGATAATGCATTGTGGCTGGTCATGTGAAGGTGCGGGGAGTCTGCGGATTAGTGTGGCAATGTAGCTCCTATGCTTAGTGAGGCGTGGTGCATTGATGGACTTGTGGTATCGGGTTCTGCGGACATCTTGCTGACGGAGGATATGAACGAGGCGACTCAGGAGACCCTTTGGCAAATCTTATGAAAGGACTATAAGCGGAGTGGCGACCAGGGTGCGGAATGGACATGGGGCTTTTATATTCTGCGGGAAAAACTGCTGTTTCTATGTATTTCGTGACACCCCCTTTTGTTCACCCTTGCTAAATCTACTCGTTAGGTTTCCAATGCCATCCCCTTTCTTCATCCTCTTTAACATGAAAATAAACTTATCCAAACCAAAATTTCATTATTACCATTTCCGTCGATAAATTTGATTTTGAGCTGCAGTGTGGATTTTTCTAGATAGTTCCCCAACCCATTCCCCACACACCCATTAATATAATATTTATCATCTTCTTCTTTGTTAATGCATCTTGCACCTTTTCCTAGTTTCTTGCCAACATGCTTTACTTTAATGCCAAAGAAAAAACCCCACCAACCCCCCCACCCTACCTTACTTGAAGAAGGAAGTTTGGTTCTTTGCAGGTAGGTTAAGGTGGAGGATTGAGGAAGTTGTGGTGTTTGGATAGGTTGGGATGTCATGGTATTGAGTTATTGATATTCCAATGATAAAAGTTATGATGTCCTTCTGGAGGGGGGGGGTCTTAGGTGTGAGGAAGGCAGGGAGGGGTAAGGAAAGGGGCAGGGATAAAACCAGGAATCAAAAGGGTAAATAGTAGGGGGGGAAAGGAAATTCAATCAATCTCAAATCCCTCACCGTAAACAAAAGCCAAATCAAAGAAATCACAAACTCTTCCATCTTTTCACAACAATCCATCACAAAAAGAATACAGAAGCAACCAACAAAGAATAAATTTCCAAAGAAAAAATCCCTTTTCACAAATCAATCATTTTCAACATAAAGAAAAAAAAAAACAAAAAATCCTTCAAAAAGATTAAATTTTCATTTCCATTTTTCCCCACACACAAAAAAGAATTCATTTCTTCAAAAAAATCTCCAAAAAAAAAACCCATTCTTTCAAATCTCAAAAAAAAAAATGTCATCCTCCTGTTCAATAATCCAAAACACTCCTTCTCAAATTTCACTCACTCGACTCAAATGGAAAAGAAATTTCTTTTCATATTTCAACAAATTTTCTTCAACATTAAGAACTTTTTCTATATTCATACAAAAATACATCTCTTCAAAAAGAAAATGTAGGTTATATGATCAAATAAGGAAGAAAGAGAAAAGGGGGAGGAAGGACAAGGGGGTGGAAAGTGGAGGGATGGGAAGGAGGAAATGGAAGGGAGGGAATGGAATAGGGGAAAGGGGCGGAAGAAAAAAGGAAATGAGAAGAATATAAAAAAAAAGAAAATCGGTAAATTAAACAAAAGATAAAGAGGAGGGAGAGAATAGAGAGAAAACATGTTAGCAGGCGATCTTTGTTTAGGGTTTTTTTGTTGGTTGTGTTATGTTTTGGGGTTGTTAGGGTTTATGTTGTTGTTTAGGTTAACTAAATCGGGTTTTGGGGGTTTTTGGATAACATTGGAAAGGCGATAAAATGTTAATCATGTAACCATTTTTGGGAAGATGGGGGGGTCAGGGGTTGCGTTGGTAGTTTGTTAGTAGTGTCTCTGTAATGAAGCAGGTTGTTTAGAAGAAGGTGACAATGAAAAACCATACACCAAGTCAACATAGGTGAAAAACAATTGATTACAAAATTTCTGGGCTTCCACAATTATATGATCACTGGTTTTACTATGGTAACATACTGGAGATTGTTGTACTGTTGAGGCTGTGGTGTTGTTTAGCATATTTTCTGAGGCAATTTACTGGGTCATAGGTATAGGTGGGGGCTTTTTCTTTAATTCACAAAATTTTTTACACTATTAACTTTCCATCTTTTATATTAATATATAAACAATTTTATACACTTACAACCCAAACTTTGAGAGAAGTGGAAGAAAGGAAGCTAAACTATTGTTCAACTTAGGAAAAACTCTAAAGATTCAATTGATGATACACTAGTATGAGGTTTCAAGACTCTTAACGGAATATATCAGAATGCACGTGTGGAAATTGAAAACTGAAAACTCTACTATTTTACGACAAGAAGAACCCCGTAACTACAAAGAGGCATCAACAGACTAGAAATGGATTAAGGCCATGGAAATTGAATTGGATTCAATCAACAAGAACAACACATGGACTCTTACTACGTTGCCAACGAATCAAAAGGCTATTTAGGAAATCAAATGGGTTTTTAAGACCAAGAGGGATGCGAAAGGAAAGATCATCAAATATAAAGCACGGGTTAGTAGCCAAAAGGATTGTACAGGAAACAAGAAAGACTTTCGATGAAGTATTTGCACCAGTTGCTCGGATAGAGACAGTTCGTTTAATATTAGCACTAGTAGCATATCATGGATGGCAAGTACATCACTTAGATGTAAAATCAGCATTTTTACATGGAGATTTGAAGGAAAAAGTCTATGTTACACAACCTGAAGGTTTCATACAACGAGGAAATTTAAGGGGAAAGTTTACAAGCTCAACTAAAGGCACAATATGGCTAAGGCCAAGCACCACGAGATTGGAAATGTGAAACTTGATCCAACCTTAAAGTCATTAGACTTTAAGAAATGTAATCTCGAACAAGCAGTTTACACGAAGATAAGCAAGACTTCTACACTAATAGTTGGAGTTTACGTATATGATTTGATAATCACAGGCACTCCAAGGAAGGAAATAGACTTGTTAAATCTCAAATGGAAGTCATAATTTGAAATGTGCGGACTTAGGATTGTTTAGGCTCTATTACCATGGGATAGAAGTTACACGACAGGAGGAGAGGATTACCATTACGCATAAGGTTACATTAACAAGTCGTGAAAGAAGAAAAGAAAAACAAGTATGACGACAAGTAATGAAAAGAAGATACCTATGGATCCCGGTAATAAGTTGGCATGGTGAAGATGGGGAAAACTCAGTTGACGCAACTTATTACTAGAAGTTTTAATCGGAAAAGGGCTCGGTATCCTATGCATCTTATTACCGATCTAAGGACAAGGATCTTAGTTACTCAGATGGAACATACTCAGCGATTTATGCAAGACCGAAGTATCACCAACTGAAGGAATAAATGCAAGGATTCGGATACATCAAAGGAACAAAGGTGATTGACATTATTACAAGGATAAGAAGGCGGCAGCAGGCATTACCAGGTTTTATCAGCGACAGTAGTTATGGATATCAACACCGATCCAAGGAAAAGGAACTATCTTTGAATTGTATTTTAATTTTCGGTGATTCACCTATTACTGGGTGCCGCAGAAAGACAGCAACCAACTAGTGGCACTCTCATCATGTGAATCAGAATTCCAATGGCAGCACTGGTAGCAAACATGTTCAACTTTATGCGTTAAACCGGCTAATAGTGGCAAATAAGGGTGGGAAGGGAAGAGGAAAGGTATAACATTAAAAGTATGATAACATCTCAGCCAATAGCATCGTCTAGGAACCAGGTTTTTCATAGAAGAAAGCAAGCACATCGATATTCGCTATCATTTCATTTGTGAATGCGTAGAGAATGGACACATCAATGTAAAACACGTTAGTGGAGAATTACAAAGAGTAGATATACTAACGAAAGCTTTACCAAAACTAAAGTTTGTGACTATGCGACAAATGCTCGAAGTTCAAGATCTAGGACGGAGCAATGATTGAAATTAAGGAGGAGAATGTGGACATAATCTCGACATTGCTCCTGTACGTATGTAATAAACGAAAGCCAAAGGGCTAAATACGTTAGACAAATAGTTAATAACCGTTTTATAGTTATAGCGGTTATGGAAGTTAGTTAGTTAGTTAATAACCGTTTTAGTTAGTTATGGCGGTTAGTTAGTTAAAAGTTAGTTACATAATTCGGTTACAAACCAAAAGGACATGATGGTTCGGTAGAACCTCTATATATACTTGTACATGTACTCGATTGTTTGAGAGACGAAATAACAATTATTCAGTATATTTGCAACTTATTTTCGACTCATATATTGGGACAACATAATCACTGAAAAATAAATGTGACAAATAAACCCTTTCCATAATTTTAGCTTAGTTGCATAATGGATATAATGGATGCCAAAAATATACAAAAAAAGTGGGTTATGTTGTCGTTAAAGATCATATGATTATAGTTCAGGAAGTTAACAATGTGGTTGCAAACATAGTCTAATGGATATTGATCCGCGGGTTGTTCTGGGAGATGGTGATTACGTGATTGTGAGGTTCGGTTGTTACAAGTTTTCTAGTATATTTGGAAACTCGATCTGGAGCTGCCAACCAATTGTAATTTTATCATTGGTTATAAATTATAATGACGTTTAGTGAGAAAAATGGAGGTGTTGACGAATTGATTTGGGGTCATTATGTTGGCCAATATGTTGAGGAATCAGGTATGACTAGCAGGGTATTTGTACGTTGTAAATTTTAGGGGTGTCAATCGGGTTATCGGGTCGGGTTTGGGGCTTATCGGGTCAGGTCTATCGGGTTGCGAGTTATCGGGTTGGGTTTATCGGGTTATCGGGTTACTTGTTATGAAAAAAAAATAAGGCCAATAATAAGAAATTCCTAATGTAAGTTTATCCCACTGGTTATTTGCGATTTATAGTTAATAAAATTAGCATCATTATAAGTTATGACTTATGTAAGAAAAGACATAATGGTAACTGGTAAGTTTAGTCCACTGGTTCGAATTCTGCATTGGCATAGTCGCATAGAAGAACTCTTCACATCAAAATTGCCATATGATCACGTGTTTGATTGGAAGTGTTGTACACTTACACAAAAGAAGTGTTGTATGTAACAAAGAAAGAACATAAGCATGCCTAGTAGTAAACTAATTATAAGAAAGAGTTGTTAATGGCTTTTGGTCAATATTGGGTTCGGGTTGGGTCGGGTCACCCCATTTGACACCCCTAGTTGTAATGGCGGATA
Organism: Tanacetum coccineum; assembly: GCA_026074375.1. Lineage (NCBI taxonomy): Eukaryota > Viridiplantae > Streptophyta > Magnoliopsida > Asterales > Asteraceae > Tanacetum > Tanacetum coccineum. The sequence continues at coordinate 41,266 of BQNB010006828.1, forward strand.
CTAAATCAAAATTTTTTTTACGTACTATATTATTTGATTTTATGTTTTTGGGTATAATAACTTTTCGGTTTATGTCGACTTTTAAGGAATGGACTTTATCGATGTCATCCTCATATAAATATACTAAGATTACTTGTGCATCGAGGATGCAATGCCAATGGCCTATATGGATAACGGATATTATTATACTGATTATATTATACGGTGATGGGCGTCTAGAAGCTTTGATTAATATTTGTTTAACCTATAGTTATGGAATAATTGTATTTATTATTTTAGTCCCAAGTCGTTAGAGTTGTGTTTGCATTTTAAGTAGGGGTGTCAATCGGGTTATCGGGTCGGGTTTGATGCTTATCGGGTCGAGTCTATCGGGTTTTGGAAAAATAAAAATTAACTCGCAACCCGACCCTATAAGGAATCGGGTCTATCGGGTTGCGGGTCTATCGGGTTGAGTTATCGTGTTACTTGTTAAGAAAAAAAAAATAAGGCCAATAATAAGAAATTCCTAATGTAAGTTTATCCCACTGGTTATTTGCGATTTATAGTTAATAAAATTAGCATCATTATAAGTTATGACATATGTAAGAAAAGACATAATGGTAACTGGTAAGTTTAGTCCACTGGTTCGAATTCTGCATTGGCATAGTCGCATAGAAGAACTCTTCACATCAAAATTGCCATATGATCACGTGTTTGATTGGAAGTGTTGTACACTTACACAAAAGAAGTTTTGTATGTAACAAAGAAAGAATATAAGCATGCCTAGTAGTAAACTAATTATAAGAAAGAGTTGTTAATGGCTTTTGGTCAAAAATTAAAAAAATTGTTAATATGTCATTATATCTTATCGGGTTTATCAGGTTTGGGTCGACCCAACAAAACCCGATAAGATAAATTGGACCCGAATCAACCCGACCCTATAAGGCCTTATCGGGTTTGGGTCGGGTCGGGTCGGGTCACCCCATTTGACACCCCTAGTTGTAATGGCGGATACTAATCACAATTTTTTACGAACAATATTATTTGATTATATGTTTTTGGTAATAATAACTTTACGTATGACGAGATTTTAAGGAATGACTTTATCACATGTTATCTCATATAAATATACTAAGATACCCGTGCATCGAGATGCAATGCCAATGGCTATATGATAACGGTATTATTATACTGTATTATATTATACGTGATGAGGCGTCTAGAAGCTTTGATAATTTTTGTTTAAACTGTATTTATTATTTTAGTCCAAGCGTTAGAAGTGTGTTTGCATTTTGTTTCTTGTATTATTCGGGATATATGCATGGTTTTTAGCAAGATTGATTTGTACAATAGATTTAGTTAATTGTATTTCTTACTAAAATGGTATTTTAAAAAAAAGACATTAATCAAGTGCATAAAATGATTGTACTTTTTTCTTAAAAACTTGTATTGCTTAAAATTCAGAATTTTGTACATTAAATGAGGAGAAAGGGGTGTATGTACTTGGGTACTCGTGTATTGCGACGGCGGGTATCCGTGTAACCAAGTAACCCACAATAGTATACAATTGACGCATCACGGTCATCTTTATACATTACGGTAGTACATGCGCAATGGATTGAAACTAAAAAGGGAGAAAGCAACAATGGTGGTGTTTTCGTACACGGTAATAGTGATGACACGTTGTAGTTGGTAATAATGTGAAGACAAAAATAATGCCAATTCTGCAAACACGTTGTGGCTGACTTCCCCATCTCAAGCTAACATCTCTTCTTTCACCACGTTAGCATATTATACACAATTACTTTCTAAAATGAATCTATCATCTTTTCATGGTCCTTTTTATACTAAAACAAAGTAGTTACCTATAATTTAATGTGAATTTAAAATTTTATAACCGAAAGTTAATAATAGTTATTTATTTAATTGTATTTTAAATGTTTTCGATTATAATCATTCGTATTATTAATCACATAAATCAATTTCATTTTAAGGAACATGTCAGTTACTAATATTAGTATTTGACCAAATCTTTGTTGGAAATTTAGTGCAATTGTGGGAATCGAGTCATACTAGGAAATGGGTTTTGAGGTATGGAGTGTACACCCATCAAGTCACTGATTCTCCATGACTCTTTTAGTGGTTAGCTTAATGTCTATTAAATGGGCGGTTTCAACATTAAATGTTTGTAACCACCTTGACCTATTAAATGGGCGGTTTTAACTTTGACTTAATGACCATGATTATGGTCATGTAACCACTAATGAATTTATGAAGGAGGTTATGAGATTAATTGGTCAATTAATCCTCATAACTAATTTTGACCAGGAGTTATAACTCTTTTGATTAAGAGTTTTCATCCCTATAAATAGAGATGGACACTTGCATGAAAAACACATAGAAAATATAAACACTTAGAAGCGAAAGGTTCTTGATTTGTGCCTAAAACAAGAACAAACACTTGGCTTTATCTTAAAGAGGCATTCGTGTAACCCATGCATAGGGTCAAATAATATTCTTTGGAAAGTGATCACATGACTTCAGTGATATCCGGTAACCTTAATTGCAAATTAGCTAGGCATTGATTATCTTCACCCTGTTCTAGGCTCTCAACAACCAACAATTAAAGAAGATTATTTTATGATAATCAATGACTGTTGCTGCTATGAAACACATGGCTTCGAACTTTACTAAGCTTGACAAGTTTGAAGGGGTAGACTTTAGGAGATGGCAGAAGAAGATGCACTTCTTGCTTTCCTGCATGAGTGTGGTGTATATGCTTGATACTTCTATTCCTAAAGATGGTGAGAATGCTACCATGAAACAAATCAGAAGGAGGAACAAATGGGAAAATGATGACTATGTTTGCAGAGGTTTAATTCTCAATGATATGTTTGATCCTTTATTTGATATTTACCAAAATGTTGAATCTTCCAAAGAATTATGGGATTCCTTGGAGGCTAAGTATATGACTGAGGACGCATCAAGTAACAAGTTCCTTGTTAGTAATTTCACAAATTATAAAATGACTAGTCCAAGGCCAGTTATAGAATAATACAATGAACTTCTTGGCATGCTTGGAAGGTTTACACGACACAAAATGAACAAGGATGAGGCCATTTAGGTCTCTTGTATCATTGAAAAACTTCCTTCTTCTTGGAAAGATTTCAAGCATACCTTGAAACATCAAAAGGAGGAGTTAACTCTTGTTGAGTTAGGCACTCATCTGCGCATTGAGGAGTCCCTCATGATGAAGGATAATGACAAGCCAAAGGGCAACAATGTTGTTGGTCCTTCAGTGGTCAATATAGTGGAGCATAACAACTCATCTAGGTATACTGACAATAGGGGCAAACATAAACATCAAGACACTAAAGCTGATCCTAACAAGAAGTCTAAAGTGACTTGTTGGAAGTGTGGAAAACATGGACACTTGAAAAAGGATTACAATAGAAGAAAAGTTGGTAACAAGGCCAATGGTCCAGACACAAATGGTTCAGTGAATGGTTCTTCTAACTTACTAAAAGGTCAGTGAATGGTTCTTCCAACTAAGTGAATGGTGCTGGATAATGACAAGCTACAGGGAGACAATGTTGTTAGTTCTTCAGTGGCAATACGGTGGATAATAACAACTCCTCCAGGTACACTGACAATTGGGGCAAACGTCAAACATCAAGACACCAAAGCTTATCCTAACAAGAAGTCTAAAGTGACTTGTTGGAAGTGTGAGAAACCTAGACACTTGAAAAAGGATTGCAAAGGTGGAAAAATTAGTTACAAGGCCAATGGTTCATGCACTAATGGTTCAGTGAATGGTTTTTCTAACTCACTGAAAGGTCATAATATGTTTAATAAATCTCTTTAGGTTTATTATGTTACATATGTATCTGAGGCTTATTTTGTGCAGTATGATGATGTTGCGTGGTAGGTAGACTCAGGAGCAACTGTGCATGTGTGTAAAGATAGATGTTGGTTCAAGACCCATGAGTCACTGAATGATGGAACTATTCTTCACATGAGAAATGAGTCAACAACCATGATGCATGGACGTGGGTGTGTAGATCTTAGATTTAGTTCTGGAAAGATTGTTTCCTTGTTTAATGTTTTACATATTCCTAATATAAGGAAGAATTTGGTTTCAAGTAGTATTTTGAACAATTATGGTTATAAACAAGTGACTGAATCTACTAAATTTGTTCTATCCAAACATGGCGTGTTTATTGGTTTTGGTTATTTGAGTAATCAAATCTTGAGGCTTAATATTATTAATGATAATATTGGTTTAGCCTTTATTTCAACCTCTAAACTGAATGATTTAATCATATGGCATGCTAAACTATGCCATGTACACTTTAAGAGGATGCAAGATATGTCTAAGGCTGGGTTAATCCCAACATTTGACATGGACACTAAAAAATGTAAGACTTGTATGCTCACCAAAATTACTAAGAAACCCTTTCAAAATGTAAATCGTGAAACTAAATTTTTGGAGCTTATCCATAGTGACCTATGTGATTTGCATGCTACTCACTCATTCGGGAATACAAAATAGAGAGAATTGCAAAAATGATCCTTGGGGTTTGGCCAAATTACAGATTTGGTCCGTCGAATTTTAAAAGTGCAAATTTTTTTCGTATTTTGAAGGTTTGGTTCCACTTTTGGTCCTTGGTCAAACTAAAATGACTAAAATACCCATGTGTTCTAATACGAAGCACTTTTAATTTTTCCCTCTCTTAATTTCATTCCCCCTAATTTTAAACCCTAATTTATATAAACCCTAAAATCAAAATTAAATCCAATCCACACACTTTAACTCATTAATTGTTAGTTTTATAAAACTAATAATAAGCTGATGGATGATTCGTTAACCGTTAAGCGATACAAATTAAAACCAGTAGCTCGTCGTACTAGCATCAATGTTCACTTCTCATCACACCAACTGTTCGACCAAATTGCTCAACAAAAATATAAAGATGATGATGATGATGATGATGATGATGAGTTAGAGGATTTAAAGACGGAGGAGAATGATGAGTTGTTGTTGGCTGATGAATTGAGTGAAGATTGTGATGTTGATGTTGATGATCACGAGACCAAGGCGTAGATATCGTCTAATCGACAGGACAAGGAGGAGGAGGAGGGGCATAAGCTGGTGATGTCGGTTGTGACGATGGTTCTTTGAGTTGAAATAAATACGCTTACAAGAAGCCATCTTTGGTGGTATGAGTTTTATTTGTTTGTTATAAATTTTTTAGCTTGATTATTATCCGTTGTTACTATTTATAGTTATTGTTAGTTTTAGATTTGTTGATAAGATCGAAATTTGTTACTGATTAGCAAAACACATGTTTTTAGACTGATTGTTGCCAGTTTGATAAGTTTTTATATTTTTTGTTGTCGTGTATATCAAGGTTAGTGCTTTGTAAATTTTGATGATTTTAGTTTAGTTTTTATGGATGCGAGTGGTTTTGGTGTGGATTTCGGCAGAGGGGTGGGTTTTAGTGGTCGTTTGGTTCGGTGGTGGGTTCTGTTGTTGGTGGTGAGTTTCGATGGTGTTGGAGAGATCCCGGTGGTGATGGTGGTGGTGGTGAGAGTTGTGTTGGTGGAGAGATGAGAGGGTTTTGGTTTATTAAAAGATAAAGGAAAGTGTATTATTTTAAAAAAATATAAAAAAAGAACAGAGGGGTATTTTAGTCATTTTAGTTTGACCAAGGACCAAAAGTGAAACCAAACCTTCAAAATACGGATGTTTTTTGCAATTTCAAAATTCGACGATCCAAATATGCAATTTGGCCAAACCACAAGGACCATTTTTGCAATTCTCTCTAAAAATTACTTTGTGACATTTATTGATGATGATTCTAGGTTTTGCTATGTTTATTTATTACATACTAAGGATGAAGCATTAGATAAATTCAAAGTATTCAAAATGAAGTTGAATTACAACAAGGGTCCCTGATCAAAAGATTTAGGACTGATAGGGGAGGTGAGTACATGGATACTCTGTATTTTTAGTCTATTGGTATTATCCATGAAACAAATATTCCCTATACTCCACAACAAAATGGTATATCTGAAAAGAAAAATAAAGTACTGAAAAAAATGGTTAATTTCATTTTGTCCTACTCATGATTGAGTCAAGGGTTCTAGGGTGATGCTATGTTAACCGCTTGCTATTTATTAAACAGGATTCCTAATAAAAGGAATAGGATTACCCCTTATGAACTATGGACTAAAAGATAACCAAACCTAGACTACCTAAGGGTTTGGGGTTGTAAGGCAGTTGTAAGTCTTCCTGATCCAAAGCTAAAAACTTTGGGTGAAAGAGGCATTGAATGCATCTATGTTGGATATGCTGAGCATTCCAAGGCTTTTAGGATGTATATTATTGAACCTAATGAATCAGTTTTAATTAACTCAATAATTGAATCAAGAGATGTTATGCTGACCGGTGATTACTTGATGAGAATAGATTTGCATCAATCCCTAGACCAAGGCAGGCGTCCTTGATAAATGAAACTGAAAAAATTGGTGGTTCAATGGTCCCTAAAGAGGTCATTAAAGAGGTTATGATTCAACAACCTGAACCTAGGCTTAAAAAAGCAAAAGGAATAGGACTCCAAAGAACTTTGGACCTGAATTTCAATTATACTTAATTAAAGAAATAAGAGATGAGGTCTCTGACTAACACTCCTATTGCTTTAATGTTGAGAATAACCCTAAAACATTTGATGAAGCAATGAACTCTCATGATGTTGCTTTCTGGAAAGAAGCAATTAATGATGAGATGGATTCCATCTTGGGCAAAAACACTTGGGTATTGGCTGATCTACCTTCAGGTTGCAAACCTCTTGGTCATAAATGGATCCTCAAAAGAAAACTAAAGGTAGATGGAACTATTGAAAATTTCAAGGCTAGACTAGTCATTCAAGGCTTTAGGCAAAAGTCAAGGATAGACTATTTTGATACTTATGCCCCAGTGGCACGTATCAGTACCATAAGACAACTGATTGCTATGGCATTAATTCACAATCTGATTATTCATTAGATGGATGTGAAGATAGCATTCTTGAATGGTGAATTGGATGAGGAGTCATATATGAATCAATCTTAGGGCTTTATCATGTCTGAAAATGAAAATAAAGTGTGTAAACTTATTAGTCTTTATATGGACTAAAGTAGGCACCTAAGCAATGGCACTAAAAGTTTGATGAAGTGGTTTTGCCTATTAGTTATTCACTTAACTAAGCTGACAAATGTGTGTACATCAAATTTAATGAATCTGGTAAAGGAGTCATCATTTGTCTATATGTTGATGACATGCTGATCTTTGGCACTAACCAAGTTTAGGTTGACTTGACAAAGTCATCAAAGTTCTCCATGAAAGACATAAGGGGGGTCTGATGTTATCCTTGGTATAAGAATGAAACATGAAAGTAATGAAATAGCAATTTCTCAGTCTCATTATATTAAGAAGGTACTGAAGAAATTCAATTACTTTGATTGTACTTTAGTGAGTACTCCTATGGATACAAGCAAAAAGTTGATACCCAATAATGGTTAGGATGTATCTCAACTTGAGTGTTCTAGGGTGATTTGTTGTCTGATGTATGCAATGACTTATACAAGGCCTGTTATTGCTTTTGTAGTGGGTAAACTAAGTAGGTTACTCAGCACTAGCAAGCAATTCAGAGAGTATTGAAGTATTTAAAGAAAACTATGAATTATAATTTGTTATATACTTGCTATCCTTCAGTCTTAGAAGGATACACTGATGCAAGTTGGATCAACAATACTGAAGAAAATTCGTCTACTAGTGGCTGGGTATTCCTGCTTGGTAGAGGTGCAATTTCTTAGGTATCCAAGAAGCAAACTTGCATCATCAGTTAAATAATGAAATCTAAATTTGTGGCTTTAGCAGCTGCTGGTAAGTAAGCTGAATGGTTGAGAAATCTGATCCTTTAGATTCTAGTGTGGTCCAAACCTATAACACGTATATCTATCCGTTGTGATAGCGCTGCTACATTGGCAAAGGCTTATAGCCAAATGTACAATGGAAAGTCTAGACACTTGGGTGTCAAGCATAGCATGATTCATGAGCTTATCATGAATGGGGTGGTATCTATAGAGTTTGTGAGGTCTCAACAAAACTTAGTTGATCACTTGACGAAGGGACTGACTAGAGACTTGGTTTTAAAGTCTGCTGAAGAGATAGGTTTAAAGTCCAACCAAGTCACTGAATGCTAAGATATCCAACTCTCTACTGAGGAAACTTGGTAGTTGAGTTCAATGTAGAAAGCTGAACGTTCAATGAACTAAAGCATATGTTTTAAAATCATCTTAAGGATGTGTATGGAACCTGCTGAAAAGAAGGATGAAGTCTTTACTTCTCAATGGTTAATTTATTTGAAAAAATCCTTAGCATGGGCATGAATAAAGACGAACCACCTATATGAATGTTGAGGTTTTGCCACTTTAGGGAGCTTTGGACTTTTGGCTCTTACAACATTTATAAATTGGATATAGACACATGGTTTGTATAGTGTCAGGAGCATTTAAGTGTTTGAAAACTTGTGTGTATTTTATCTTCAGGTATTAAAATGGGTTGAAGGGTTCAATTCTTAGAATACCCTGATTCTCGAATATTTGAACGTGTAATGTACTAAGATGGAAATTCAATCCTCGTGATATTTTCGTTTATGTACATGTTTTGTTTTATGTTTAATTTTAATGCAAAAGGAATTGTACTAAATTGAGGAGGATTGTTGGAAATTTAGTGCAATTGTGGGAATCGGGTCATACTTGGAAATAGGTTTTGAGGTACGAAGTGTACACCCATCAAGTCACTAATTCTCTCTGACTTTTTTAGTGGTTAGCTTAATGTGTATTAAATGGGCAGTTTCAACATTAAATGTTGGCGGTTTCAACTTTGACTTAATGACCATGATTATGGTCAAGTAACCACTAATGAATTTACAAAGGAGGTTATGAGATTAAATGGCCAATTAATCCTCATAACTCCTTTTGACCAGGAGTTATAACTCTTTTGATTAATAGTTTTTATCCCTATAAATAGAGATGGACACTTGCATGGAAAACACACAGAAAACATAAACACTTAGAAACGAAGGGTTCTTGATTTGTGCCTAAAAAAAACAAAAAAACACTTGGTTTAATCCCATGGTCGAATAATCTTCTTTGGAAAGTGATCATATGACTTCAAGTGATATCCGGTAACCTTAATCGGTAATTAGCTAGGCATTGATTATCTTCACCCTGTTCTAGGCTTTCAACAACCAATAATCTTTCCATAATAAGAAAGTGTGTAGGTAGAATTTTTAAGTCTTACTATTTATGGAATGACCTAAATGCTATATACAGTAATATAGATAGATTAATTGATAATTTTTTTTGCTTTGCTTATGTAGCACCTCGGAAAAATTTAGAACACCTCGTTATTTTACGTAAAAGTATGTATCGCAAGCAATTGCTAATTGTTGTGACCCTTCCAATAAAAGTCATTCTTCGAACGACATACAACATTTTGTGCTAGTTAAGAGTCATAATAATGCACATAAATCATCAATTGATTTACGGATCAAAAAGGGGTACTTGAGAGATCGCGTAACAATGAAAATCAAAATTTTAATGCAGTACGAAACAAAATCGCACGACTATATTATTTTGTGAACCCGTTCATACTTCAATAAATAAAATATAAGTGAGCCGATATTTAGACCTTACTAAACAAATAATATAACTTGGCGTTACATCTCCTTAAAACTCAAATGTGCAAAATGTTATCTAAGTTAATCAGTGAAATTCAAAATAAATAGGCTAACACCATCATTTCATTCTTACATCTAATGCCATACACTTTTCATTCACATGCTCCGTCTTGTTCCCAATTTCATTCCAAATTCAATTCAACCAATAGTAATTATTCTTTCATAGTATTATAAAAGAGAAATCATAACCAACAGTATCATATACATCTATAGTATATGTGAATAATATCATTCACATTCACATGCATGGTTTCAGAGGACTAGTAATCACCTTGTAGTATAAATAGGCACCATGCACGAGCTATTTTATCACAACTAAATATTGAAAAGAAAACAAGAGTGAAACAACACGATTTGAGTGAGACTTTCGAGCTAGGAGACGTCGGGTTCGGAGTAGTATCAACCAAGAGATTAGTTCAAGCTTCTCGTTATCATCACACTTCGACTCACTTAACAATACTTGGACATTTGTAAGTTCCTCTTCTTTTTTTGTAACTTAGCATTTATCATGCTATGTCATTACCTTTGTAGCCTAACACGCGACCAAAACCAAAGTATGGCTAGTCTTGACTAAAATTGAACGAAAGCCTCGGCTTTAAATGACTTGTTCATGACCTACGACCTATGCACGGTTAATATATATACATTGGTCGTAACATGCATAAAATAACGATGTATAATAGATTTTGCGAACAATGTATCACGCGTATAAGCAAGAAATGAACCAAGGGGTCTTGTAAAAACCCTAAGCATGCCATGACCAAGAAACCCAAAAGATCCCACGACAAACCTTTGCTCACTAAGGGTGCGTCACAGACGCCTTTAAGGGCAAGCAAACGCTAAGTTTACGCATAAAATATTGTAGAACTTCTGATATGTGACCTCGACCTATGACATGGGTGTGGCCATGTAACCCAAGTCAGACCACAATGAGCCATTTGCTCACCATTGGTACGTCATAGATTCTAGTATAAACAAACGACTAATGCTCGTTGGTTCGTACCCATACCTCATACGCGAATAGCACACAATGCGTACCACTAAGTCATGAAAGGGTACCACTTACCATGGTTGTTACGTTGCGTTTCGTTGCAAGGAAATGTGGCTACACAGCCACTGTTACGTCTGTTATAAGAGCATAAAAGTTCGCTCTTGTAACTTGAGGTTAAGCCTCCTTGTTGCTAACCACGTAAGTTGTAAAATGCAAATAAGTAGTAAGACATTTCATGGTGATTGTGGGTTTCGTTGAGAAAGGAGAGAAACGAAAACAGTGAGTTTAACAACTCATTGTTGTTACGACTGTTGGGCAGCAAGAAACGAAAAAGAAAAGGAGTAACATGTGACATTCATTTATACATATGGTAGGTTGCATTGTGAAGGAGAAAGATACAAAACAAGTGGGTATGAACCCACTGTTGGGTCGACAAAAATCAGACAAAGGAAAAAGGGAAGGTAGCCATGCGGGGTTATTTTATAAAGAAATAATACATGTGTTATTTTAATAAGAAACTTAAATGCAAATGTCAGACGAAAAGAAGTATGGAGAACTGCATGTTTTTGAGCTCTTGAAAACTTTCCAACCGAATCCTAATGGGTTGGAAATCCTTTTTTTTAAACAAGCAAATGATTAGTGTGTTACGCGAAAAAAAACTTATTTAACGCTAAAAATATTTTAAGTCTATTCAAGTTTTAAACGAGAAAAGTTTGAAGGATGAGAAAATGTAAAATATATATAAGTGATATATATAATTATATGGAAAGACAAGGGATTAAAAATATATATTTTTTTTTACTTAAACGGGTTGAGCGAACTGTGATATATAAATTCGATAATTACACTAAGTAGTCAACGACAACGATATAAATAAATAAGCGCGATGAGAAAATGTATGTACTTAGTAACCTACAAATAATGTTTGTATTTTCTTAGATATAAATCACATGGGCTTGTGAATATAAATTGCGACGCGTAATAGTATAAGTTCTTATATAGGTACTAATAGTTATAAAGCCATCCCTAGAGCCATCGGTTTAATCAACAATTTGAAAACGTAAAACGTTAACTCCTAAACGACCATACCTTTTGACCAATTGCATAATTTTACAGCATACATTAATTTTAGATTGTAAACTCAGTAATTGTTATAATTACTTAGGTGTTTGATTGAGTCGCTATTTGACGTGCCTTAATCCGTTTCCAATCTTCGACGATTAACCGACAAGGTGAGTTTCATAGCCCCTACTTTACTGTTTTAAATCATCTTTTAGGGTGAGAAAATTGCTTAATTTTTTTTACAGTTAAACACAAGTACATTTACTAATTTACTATTTGGGTCTAAGTCCCTATTCAACCCAACTTGCTATATTGCCCAATTTATTATGAGCTGTCAATTTCTTGACCGGATGACCGGTTGAGGGAGCGCGAATGTTATGGATAGATCTATCGGGATTGACAATCCCTGTTTGTCTTGGACTGACATTAGTCAAGCAAACACAGTTTCATTTGAGTCAGATACGGATGTTGCGGGTTGAACATCTGCACGGGCTTATCTATGATGATATATGTTAACGCTTCAGTGTCATGAGCTTAGACAATAGTAAATGCTTTTCATTGTGATATATAGGATTACTATATTTCATGCTATGGTTATAAATCTTGTGGTTCATCATTATTATCAAATAACGAAACCTATGAACTCACCAACTTTATGTTGACACTTTAGCAATGTTTTCTCAGGTGTTCTATATTACGGAATATATGGAGTCTGCATTGGTATATTGGCATGTAGAGGTCTATCTCTCGTATCAAGTCCTCTTCACGCCATGAAGTCACAATCCCAAATCCAGTCTTTCACTGCAGTGAATTTGGGGGTGTGATAATATCATCCTTAGACTAGTGGTCAAGTTGAAAACACGAACATAGCTCTTAAAAGAATTCTAGAAAAAACTATTAAAGATAATCCTGCTATTTGGTCAAGAAAACTTGATGATGCTTTGTGGGCTTTTCGCACTGCCTACAAAACACCTACCGGTACCACACCCTACAAACTAATATATGGAAAGAACTGCCATTTACCATTCAAAATTAAACACCGTGCATACTGGGCTTTGAAAAACTGCAACCCTGATCTTTTCGCTACTGGTGAGAAAAGAATGTTTCAGTTGCATGAGTTAGATGAACTTAGACACCAAGCCTATGAAAACTCCCGTTTATACAAGGAAAGAACCAAAGTCTAGCATGACAGAAAGTTAAGAATGAGAAAAGAATTCAAACAAGGAAACAAAGTTTTGCTATTTCACTTAAAATATAAATTTAAACAACCAAAACTTAGATCTCGATGGTTAGGACCATATATAGTGAAATATCAATATCCATCGGATATGTTGAACTCTATGAAAAAGATGAAAAGACGTTCATAGTAAATGGCCATCGACTCAAACTATATCATGAAGAATAAGATAATGACCCAAGGGATGCAGTAATTCCTTTTTTCCCAAAAGAATGACTCCCGAAGTACGAGCCCAGCTAACAACTCTCTAAAAATTAAGCGCTTCTTAGGAGGCAACCCGTACTTCACTTAAGTGTTGAAGAGTCCCTCCTCCATTCTTCTACTAATATCCTTTATTTAGTTTTTCTAAAAAAAATCAACAACAAAATTTTTTTGTTTACTTTTATGCAGGTATTTTAGCTTAAGAATATGAAAAATT
>BQNB010006828.1:60025-95913 GCA_026074375.1 Tanacetum coccineum
CAGTTACCGACCTCAGATGGTTGCTAACCAAATTCGACCTCCCGGTTTTCCTCCTATGCAAAACCATCAAAACAACCAAAATCGAGGGAACAATTTTAACCAAAATCAGGGTAATAATTTCAATCAAGGACAAATTTACCCACCCCAGAATAATCGACCCTCGACTTTTCAAGCTTCACCATACCAAGCTCCCGCGCCAGCTCATCCAACACCAGGTGTGTCTATGTCCGATTTTGATAACTACGTCAAAGCTAATGACGCGGTTATGCAAAATATGCAAAATCAAATGGCAAATATAACGGACCTGATCACCAAATTCATGAATAGTAATACTGCTTCTACTTCGGGCTCGGGATCTCTTCCAAGCAACACCATTGCTAACCCGAAAGGTGATATGAAAGCAATCACTACCCGAAGCGGTGTTTCCTACAATGAACCTCAAATTTCTTCTCCTCCTAAAGAGAAGGAAAATGAAACCCAGAGTGACAAAGGATACGTGCAACCAAGCACCAAAAAACATCCAACTCCAGTGGTCCAAATAATGCCAAATTGGTGAGTACCGTTGTGCTTTCAAAGACTAAACCAACCTTGCCTTATCCTTCAAGGGCCAACAAAGAAAAGCTCCATGAAAAAGACAATCTTCTAGCTTCAGAATTTATGGAGATTTTTTGGAATCTCCATTTCGGCTAAAGTTCGGACGCTCACCACAACATGCCCAAATTTGCACCAATGTTTAGAAAGCTCCTCAATGACAAGGATAAGATGATTGAGTTGACAAAGACACCGGTAAACGAGAATTGCTCGGCGGTTATCCTAAAAAAGTTTCCCGAGAAACTTGGAGACCCCGGCAGATTTCTTATACCGTGTGATTTTCCGGAGATGAATGAATGCTTAGCCTTGGCCGATCTCGGTGCAAGCATCAACCTAATGCCTCTCTCCATTTGGAAAGAACTAAGTCTCCCAGCTTTGACCAAAACCCGAATGATACTTGAACTTGCCGACCGAACGATACATTCTACTGCCCACCGGCATCGCCGAGTATTTTCGTAAAATTAGAACTTCTTTCTGTTCCTGCAGATTTTGTGGTCCCCGTTGATTACGTTGCCGATCCTCGGGTTCCCCTAATCTTAGGAAGACCTTTCTTGAGGACGGCACGTGCCTTGATCGATGTTCACGGTGAACAAATGACCCTTAGGCATGATGACCAATCCGTGACCTTCAAAGTTGGTGATACTAAGACTTTCTCCTACAATATCATTGAATCGGTTAACCGAGTCGATGTTATTGACATTGCTTGTGAAGAATATGTTCAAGAAGTACTTGAAATTTCTGAAAGTGGCAATCCCACTTCTACTTCGGACCTCTTTTCCTTAATCGAGTTTCCCAGCTCTCCATCTTTCACTCCCTTCGGAGGAAGTGATTTTCTAATGGAAGAGATCGATGAATTTCTTGAACATGATGATTCAATACCACCAGGTGTTGACGGCATCTATGATTCTGAGGGAGATACTGTTTACCTTGAGGAATTGTTAAGTGTAATCAATAGTGACCCAAATCTCCCTCCGGCCCACCAGTTTGTGAAATAAATGTACCTGAAGAGATTAAATCTTCATGTGAAGATCCTCCCGACCTAGAACTCAAAGACTTACCATCCCATCTTGAGTATGCATTTTTGGAGGGTGATGACAAATTACCCGTCATAATCGCTAAAAACTTAAAAGATGAGGATAAAACCGCCCTGATCAAGGTTCTCAAGTCACACAAACATGCCATAGCTTGGAAATTTTCTGAATAATTAAGGATTAGATCCACAGTTTTGCACCCATAAGATTTTGTTGGAGGAAAATGCCAAACCCGTAGTTCAACATCAGAGAAGGGTTAACCCCAAAATCCATGAGGTTATTAAGCAAGAAGTTATCAAACTCTGCATTCCAACGGTTTAATTTACCCCATCTCTGACAAACCCTGGTGAGCCGGTCATTGTGTCCCTAAGAAGGAGAGGCATCAAATCTGGTAAAAAATGAAGAAAATGAGTTAGATACCACTAGTTGGTAACGGGATGCGAGTTTGCAATCGATTAACCGACATCGTCAATGATGCAACTCGTAAAGAACCATTTCCCTTTAACCGATTCCAGGATCAGTGCTTTAAACATAGCCGGAAAGGAGTAACCATATGCTTTTTTGGACGGATTCTCCGCTACTTTTCAGATCCCGATTGACCACTTGATCAAGAGAAGACTACCTTCACCTGCCCTTATACGGGAAATTTTGCCTATCCGTAGCCTTTTGGGTTTATGCAATTGCACCGGGCCACCGCCACGAGTTCCAAAAGGTGTATGGTTTGCCAATCTTTTCACGATATGATTAAGAAAACATGGAAGTCCTTCATGATGATTTCTCGGTTTCGGTGATTCTTTCCTTCTCCTCTTCCCCTTTCCCTATAGAAAATATGCTCCAAAGGTGTGAAACACCATCTTGTGCTAAATTGGGAAAAATGCCACTTATGGTCAAGGAAAGGCATAGGTCCCTTGGCCATAAGATATCTAAATCAGGGATTGAGGGGTGATAAATCAAAAGTTTTATTGTCATTGCAAAATTTCCTCATCCCACTACCGGGAAGGGTATTCGCAGTTTTTCTCGGTCACGCCGGATTCTACCGACGATTTTATTCAAGATTTCCAAAATCGCCCGGCCATGACCCACCTCCTGAAAAAGAAACCCTTTTTACCTTCTCGAAGGAATGCATTCGAAGCATTTGAAACCCTTAAGAGAGTTTAACCTAGGCTCCAATTATATTACTCCCGATTGGGACTTGCCCTTGAAATCATGAGTGTGGATGCAAGTGATTTTGCTGTTGGGGCAGTCTAGGGCAAACGTACGGACCAAGCACTTTCCAAGCGATACACTATGCAAGCAAAACTATGACCGAGGCTCAAGCACATTACACTACAACGGAAAAAGAATTACTTGCCGTAGTATATGCTTTCGAGAAATTCCGGCCATATCTTGTCTTGTCCAAAAGCATAGTGTATACGGACCATTCGGCTCTCAAATACTTGCTTGCTAAGCAGGATGCTAAGCCAAGATTGCTCCGGTGGATTTTGCTGCTCCAAGAATTTGATGTCGTTATCCGTGATAAAAAAAGGAGCAGAAAATCTCGCCGCAGACCACCTTTCTAGACTTGAAAATCCCCATCAAAGTGAGCTCGAGAAAAAGGAAATTACGAAAACATTTCCTCTCGAGACACTTGGGATGGTTACCTTTCGTGGTGATAATGCCCCATGGTTCCGATTTTGCAAACTACCATGCGGGAAATTTTGTGATCAAAGAATGTCGTCTCACAGAAAGAAGTTTTTTCAAAGACGTCAAACATTACTTTTGGGACGATCCCTTCTTATTTAAGATATGTGCTGATCAAGTGATTAGCGTGTGTATCGTGCAAGAAGCTTTGGACATGCATCAAGAGCTTGCCCACATGGACCACCGGGGGACACTACGGTGCCACTTACACCGCTAAAAAGATCTTCGATCAGGTTTCTATTGGCCCACGATCTACAAGGATGCCCACGACTTTGTCACCCGATGTGACATATGTCAACGTCAAGGCAAAATTTCGCAACGTGATGAGATGCCACAAAACTCTATCCAAGTTTGCGAAATCTTTGACATGTGGGGCATTGATTTTATGGGGCCGTTCCCGTCTTTAAGAGGGAACAAATATATACTCGTGGCCGTTGATTATTTATCAAAATGGGTTGAAGCACAAGCGCTCCCACTAACGACACCCGATGTTTTTGAAAATTTCTAAATCTCTCTTTCGCCAGATTCGGTGCCCTCTGCAATCATAAGTGATCGCGGAACCCATTTTTCAATACCCATTTGCAAAGGTCATGTTAAATACGGATCACTCATCGTCTCTCACCGTGTATCATCCACAAACAATGGACAATTGAGGTATCCAAACGTTGGTTTGAAACGAATTCTTGAAAGACCGTGGGCGAAAAGTCGTGCCTCTTGTCGGATAAATTAGATACGCACTTTGGGCTTTCCCGCACAGCTACAAAAAGACACCATCGGGTTTACTCCATACAATTAGTGTACGGGAACTTGTCATCTCTTCCGATTGAGCTATAGCACAAAGCTATACTACTGGGACCCTTAAATCATGCAAACATTGATATCACAACCGCGGGATCACAGAAAAGTTTCAACTCCAGTGAACTTAATGAACTTCGTGATCATGCTTATGAGAACATCTTGCTCTAGAAAGAAAAAACAAAGAGAATCCACCATGACTCCAATATCAAAAATCTCGTTTTCAACGATCGGGACGAGTCCTCCTCGTTAACTCTAGATTGAAGATTTCTCGCAAAGCTTAAACCCCTGAGTGGACATTCACTGTAACCCAAGTTTTTCCATATGGCACTGTCGAGTTATCCCAAAACTCCAGGCCAAATTTCAAAGTGAATGGTCATCGTTTGAAGCACTACTTTGGAGGGGACGTACCACAATTGGTAGTCCCGGATCTCCAGACGTTCCCCATGGACCAATAAATTCGGGGACGGGTCAAGCATAGCGACCTTAAACAAGCGCTTCGTGGGAGGCACCCCATGCTTATCGTAGTATTGTGTAAAAATGAATAAGTGTTTTCTTGTTGTGTGGAGGCTCGCCTCTTCCATTACCCGTGTTTCGTGTTTGTGTTGTTAATTGTCCAGGATTGCCCGGATTGTGAAGACTCTCGTGCTCTCAGTTTTGTCTTTCATCCACAAGAGTTTCACATCCTCAGCTTCATTTTGGGAATCCAGTATCCAAATCTAATCGACTAACGTTTTATCTTTTGGCACACTTTATAAACGGCCTTAGATTTACGTAGGTGCCCCTTTCAAAACATCGAGGACGATGTTTAGTTCTAGTATGGGGGGATCTTCGATTTGATTTTGCCTGCAGCCGTTGTTATCATGTAATCCCGTTTTTACCACCAAATTTTTGCAAAAATACCAAAAAAATGAAAAAAAATTTAAAAATTTTCAAAAATAAAATAAGTGTTTTGTCACAGTTTCGACTTTCCTAATGGGTAGAATGAGAATAATTTTTGACTCGATCGGGCGTGTTGAGCCCTAGCTAGTTCCTCAACTTACTGCTTGTAGGCTAAGCTTTCACGAAGTGAAGAACAAGAAGTGATAGAGTTAAATATAAGTTTATGTGCTGAGCAAGATTCTTCCCTAAATCTTATAATGAGTAACTTGTTGCTTTTCTCCTAATAAAATCAATTAGCTTCTAATCCACCTAATCATAGGTGCTCATTTCAATTCAACTAGTACAATCGATGTTTTAAAAAAGCTTCAAAATGTAAACTTGATTACTTAAAGCGAGGTTTTCTTCTTAGTATATTGTGAAAAAGTTAAAATGCCAAAGAAGCATGAATGAAATATGAATGCAAAAATGCATGAATATTGAAATTATGCCAATGAAGCATACATTTGAGTAAATTGAGCAAGTAAAAGATGTGTCGTGATATCCCACTCCGCTAACCACGAGGTGGGGGTTCAAACTAAGACATCTTTACTTCTAGGGATTTGGTGTGTTGTGATATCTCACCTGGAAGCAAGGTCTAGGTGGGGGTTCAAACTAAGACATATATCCTCTGTCATTTTAGGAAGAAGGTGTTGATGTGATTTCCCACTACGCTAGCAACGGGGTGGGTTTTCAAACTAAGAACACCGGTCGTTAGTTGTGATATCCTACTAAGGAGCGAGGCCTAGGTAGGTGTTCAAACTAAGCAACGCATTCCTAGCTTTAAGAACTTATGATTATGATGATGAAGATGTTGCAAAAAGTTCTACAGTTAAATTTTCGTTCTTTAAAATCAAGTTACAAGGTCCTAATAAGTTGTTGCTTTGAGTCATGATTCATCTTGAATTAACCACTATGAAATAATTGATCTAGCATGGTTGAGTTTGAAATGAGTTCAACACATTAAATCATATATCCGTGTTGGGAGTTAAAAGTTCACAAGTCATAAGTATGAGTGCTTAACATTTAGACTTATATTGACAAATGATCTTGTTTAATTGCTTGTTTGGATCTAAGTGAAAAAAATCGGGATGATAAATTTATCCGTCAGGACATCCGTAGATTATTCTATGGGCGCTTCTCATTCTATGATCCCAATGTTGATAAAATAAAGGAAGTCAAACAGGTAGTTAAGAAAAGAAAAAGAAAGGAAAATCCAAAAATATTAGGGATAGTTAGTGTACATATAAAAAAATGGTGAAAACGGGACTTATCGAAGCTATTGATTCTTTAAGTTCTCCTTGACGAACACTTAGCTACTTTTCGAGTTATTAGATCGAGGGGATTTAGTTTCTTGTTTTCTTGGGTTTTTCTTCATAACATTGCGGCGAGAGGACACGGCAAGACCCTAGAGGGGGGATTTTGGTATGTGCTTAATTACACATACCATTTTCCATTAAAAGCGGACTTAAAAGACTAAAAACGTACCAAAATACATTGTATTTGTATGTTTTGCATTTTAATTGTGCAGGAACGGATATTCAAAAAGAAAGCCAAAAGGCCAAACCAAGCACGGGATGGAAAAGACAAAGTCAATCTGAAGCCAAAGTCAGTCAAAAGTCAAAAGTCATCCGACATGAAGAAAAGTACAAACTTAAGGACAACTAAAACTGCAAACCTCAAGTTGTATTACAAGAGTTTAAAAGACAAGGTTTGAAATTGCAAACCGGAGCGAAGATTTGATAAGAAATGAGGGCCAAAGCTGCCAACTCCCAAACCCATCTTTTCCGCCCAAACAAAACCCAGGTACAAGTAATAGGCTGTCCTACCCCAATACCTCCCCTGCAAAACACTCAACACCCTAAAAAATCAATTTCAAACCACTCGTCTATTCCCCCCCCCCCAGCTGCATAAGTTTCCATGTTGGCAATCTCTCACCACTTTCTAAGATTTGTGATGCTGTGATTGTCTCACAAAGAAGCACAAAAGAAATTGAAGGGTCGATTTGTTTGTGAATCACCTCACACAACAAAACACAATTGGTTATTTGCCTCTACTAAGAAACACCAGAAAGAAAGTAGAGAAGAGATCCAAGAAACCAAGAACCTTAAATTCGGTTTATAATAAATAGGGCATTGTAACGCCAAGTTAGGAGTTTAGTTTTTAAGTTTTTAATATCTTAGAAAATCTTACTTAATTTTCATCATTTTACAGCTATTTGTACGTTTTCTTTCAGCTTTGTACAATTGCCAATTTAATAAAGTGTTGAATTTTTATGTTTAAAATCCAATTTTAAATTCCAAGTTCCAACTTTGCTAACTAGTGCCTAATGCAGTTTGAAAAGCTTTCAAAGGAGCTGTTTATAAGCTGTTTATTGTTAGTAAAAGAAAAAAAAAGATACGTAGTTTAAGAGAAAAATTTCAAAATCACTTCTCAAATACACCCACAACTATAAGCTTATTTTATGGATGATAACCATTCCTGGATGGCTATGACCTAACTTCTAGCTGTTTTATACAAGCTAAAGCTGTAGATTCATGGTTTAAGCCCTGTTTTTGAAGCAGGTGTTGTAGTGTCTCTTTTCTTAGTTTTCTTCGTTTTACTGTAAACTGCTTATTAATGCCTATTTGTTACTTA
Organism: Tanacetum coccineum; assembly: GCA_026074375.1. Taxonomy (NCBI): domain Eukaryota; kingdom Viridiplantae; phylum Streptophyta; class Magnoliopsida; order Asterales; family Asteraceae; genus Tanacetum; species Tanacetum coccineum. The sequence continues at coordinate 67,678 of BQNB010006828.1, forward strand.
TAATTACTTATTTGTTGCTTTAACAGAATGTTATCTTATCTACTTTGTTGTTAGTTTAAAAGTTATTAAGTGCAAGCTATCTTAAGTTATCTTGGTTAGTTTCATTTAAGTAAAACTGTTATGTTTTTGAGTATAACTGTTAGATTAAATAGCTTATTAAAGTGCTTATCAACGATTGAAATCGGTTCATAAGTACATTATTTGTCAATTGGATAATCTGTTTTTTTAACAAATATAGAATTCAATCAGCTTGAAATAAATGACTTTTGAAAACTTTAAGAGGTATTTTTAGAACTACGGTAGCTAACTTTTAACTAGCGGTACTCAACTTTTAAAAGCAGCGGTATCTAACTTTAGTAGTACCGTATTCACACAAATTTTCTTTCTGATCTCACTTTTAGGATAGTTAGATTAGGTTTTAGGTTATGATTTTTTGAGCAAAAGTTCATTGGAGGTGCACTAAATCGTTTGAGGGTTGTTTAAAGTTTTGACTTATTTCAGTAGCTTATATTAGGTCGAAATATCTTATTTTTTTTTTTTTCAGTAAAACCAAAAAATATAGTGTATTCATTTTGCTTATTGGCTTACTTTCAGTGGCTTATTTAAAAAAGTGAATATGTGGGCTTAATAAGGACTCATTAGTGAGCTTATTTCCAAAAGCCCACTTTTCAGTTTGGCTTATTGGTGATTTTAGCTTATTTTATGTTCTTATTTAGAAAAAGTTAGAGCTTACTACTGTTTGATGCAAATCGAGTTAAGTTAAGTTGTGTTGTTTGAAAAAGATTTTTGAATGCAGATTAAGCAACATATAAGCTTGTCCCAAAACATCTCTTCTCCTTTTGAATTTGAGCTATTTGAGTTTGTCCAGTGGCCGAAATACCAAAAACCAAAAAGTTTAAGCAACTTCCAGCAATCAGCAGCTTAATTGGCTTTTGGAGCCTTATAAAGTGCTTATTTTCGCAGGTGTCCTTTATTTAAAGTTGCTTAAAAACATGTCATGAACAACTTTCATGTTTTGTGTTTTGGCTAAAAACGACTTTTTAAAATCAGCACTTTTGGGGGACTTGGACTAAAATCGGGATTGGGGTTCAGGATAGGAAAAAAAAGAATTTATTTTGGTTTTTTGTCACAAATATTCCGGTCGTTAGTCCATTGTTATACTTGTTAGTTTTAGTTTAATTATTAGTTTAGGTTTAAATTTTAATTAGTTAGATTAAGCCGTTTAACCATTAGATAAAATTTGGGGCTTTTCATTTTTGTTCAATTTCTGCGACTTTTCTCCATAGTGTAATTTTAATATAAAAATTTAGGTTCTTAAGCCCTCGTTTTTCGTGCCCAATTTAGTTTTAAAGTTATATAGCTTCGTTTTTAGGTTTTATTTAATCATTTTTTGTATATTTGATTGGTAGTAATAGTAAACTCATCAGACTTGTCATATTCAAACATCAATCATCAATCCTCATTTTCGATTTTCCATCAAGCCCGTGGGATACATAACGACCCGGGAACTCACACATCCGTTTCATATATATTTTATTTAGTGAATTTTGACTTCTTGCCTTGGTCAAAGGTATTTGGTTGAGTGTTTGCTTATATATTATATATATATATATTATCATCGAATCAGCTCAACACGCTTGATCGAGTCAAAATTTATTCTTATTCTACCCAGCAGGAAAGTCAAAATTGTGACAAAACACTTATTTTATTTTTGAAAAATTTTAAAAAAAATTTCATTTTTTTTTTGGTATTTTTCAAAAATTTTGGTGGTAAAAACGGGATTACGTGAAAACAACGGCTGCAGGCACAATCAAATCGAAGATCCCCCCATACTAGAATGAAACATTGTCCTCAATGTTTTACGAAGGGCCTCTACGCAAATCCTAAGCCGTTTATTAAGTATGCTCAAAGATAAACGTTAGTCGATAAGATTAAGATATCGGATTCCCAAATGAAGCTGAGGATTTGAAGCTCTTGTGATCGAAGGATAAAACCGTGAGCACGAGAGGCTTCAAAAATCCGAGACAATCCTGGACAATACAACATAAAACACAAAACACGAAAAAGGGAAGAGGTGAGCCTCGTCACAACACAAAACACTTATCAGCAAATAAAAAGAAGATATAATGGATAAGCATGGGTTGCTACCCACGAAGCGCTTGTTTTAGGTCACTTAGCTTGACCCAATCCCCCCATACTTGAGCTTGTCAAGGGGGATAGAAATGGGGATGACGAACACCCAAATTTGGAATGTTGTCTCCAGAAATCAACATCGGGCTTTTCTGATGAAACAGCTTGGAAGCTTTAAAGCCCCGATGTGATGGAGAAGAAGGAGATTTCTCCTTAGAAGCAAGAACACCATGATTGAAAACTTTGTCTTTATTTTCGGAAGAAAATGGAAGTAAAGTATCAATCACGGGAGAAAGAGTAGAAAGAAATCTCGTGGATTCGACTTCAATGCATATCCCTGGATCGTAAATCTTGTTTCTATCTCCGGTAGGAGAAGAATCATCAAGATCGGATCCGAGATCATTAGAAGGAATGAAGTCGAAATCTAATTGAAGGGCGGGTTGGGTGGGAAAAATATTAGGCACATCAACGGGGATGTCTTCCACCACATCAATGGTTGAATCTCCCGAATCGGGATAATCAACATGAAATGATTCGAACTCGGGACGGGAGGTAGAATTATCATCATCTTCTGAGTCGAAATCATCACTCTCAATACCCGATGGTATTGATCCATCACCATCAAGAAAAATGTCAATCTCCTCCATAAGAGAGTCACTATCCTTGACCGGGATAGGAGATGGAGAGAAAGACTCGGTAGGATTTTCAGAATTAAATTCTTCCGGAGGACGGGGAGAAGAGTTATCGTAAAGCAAACTTTCCAAAAACAAAATATCTCCCTCCGGATCAAGGTTGACATCATCAATTCCTGGTGGAATTGAGTGGGGAAGAGTGAGTTCACCGGTGAACTCATCAAGAAGAGAATCGATCTTTTGAGAATCATTAATCGAAGTATCTCGATGAAGCAAAGATTCTAAATAGACGGAATTCGCATTGAAAACAAAAGATATTCAATTCCCGTAGGAATAAATTGGTAATTTTCTTAACACCTCTCATCATTTGATCAACCTTATGAAGTGATTCTTCATCAAGATAAAGAGAGGATTAGAGAAAACTTTAAAATTCTCATTTGGAACGTCCTCTTCGGAAAATGACTCATCACTCGAGGTAAAATCTTCATTGATATCGAAGAGAGGGTTAGAGATATTAATTATATTCATATGAAGAATCATCATACGGAGGCAAATCACACTCACCATCGGAAGAATCTTCAGACTCACTTGGGATTTGGACAAGGTTCTCGACACTAGACTTTATTAATTCGTCCGATTCCGTTTCTGGAATAGTGTCAAGATGCTCATTCTCCATTATGAGAGAGTCAACAGGTTCCTCGGTAAATAAAACGGGTATGATTGCAACACACGGAGGAAGTCCAGAAATCATAATATCTTTTAAAGGTATAGAACTTTCCTCGTCATCGTCATCATCGTAGCAAACGGGAATCTTCCAATATCGATCTTTAGCCGCTTGCTCTTCTTCAATTCACTTTTCTTCTTCCTTCTTTTGTATAAATTGACCAACCATATCATACATGGATGTCATTTGCTCCATAAGCTTATTTTGAGAATTGAGAAACTCATTTTGAGAATTAAGAAGGCTATTTTGAGCATTGAAGATGGGCTTGATAAGCGGGAGCTTGATAAGCAGGAGGTTGAACAACCTGAGGTCGATAGATTTGACCTTGATTAACCGGGGGTTGGTAAGCTGAAGCTTGATTGAAATTTCCCCGGTTTTGGTTGTAACGGTTCTGATTGTTTCCTTGATTGTTTTGATTGTTTTGAACGGGAGGAAAACCGGGAGGTCGAATTTGATTAGCAATCGGGGCTCGATAACCGGTATTTCCTTGGTTGTAGTTAGCTGCGGCGGCTTGAGAGACGTACTCTTGAATATTGTCACGATAAACGTTGCCATTGGTGGCGGGACAATTTTGGTACGAATGAGTACCACCACAAGTAACACAACTTTCCTCAACCGCTTTTACGGGAGTGGGAGCGGGAGATTGATTTTTCTTATCAAGAAGTAAGGCTTTCACCATATCTTTCAGCTCAGCAACATCGGAAGAAATACCGGGGGTAGAAGTGCTCGAACTCACTTTTGCAACAACCGGTTTGTTACGTGAATTACGAACTTTGGATTTGCTTTCAATGATTCTTAGGCAATCACGAGGCATTTTATCCAAAAAGTTACCACCCGCGGCGGAATTTAACGAATCTTGATCATTAGAGTTCAAGGCATTGTAGAATGTATCGAGTTGATGCAATTCTGAAAATCCATGATGTGGACATGCCCGAAGAAGATCGTTGAATCGGTCCCATGCCTCATAAAACGTCTCATCAAATCTTTGTTGAAATCTCGTGATTTCATTTCGAAGATTTGTTGTTTTAGAAGGAGGGAAAAATTTGTTGATGAATTTCGAAACAAGATCATCCCATGTTAGAATCGATCGAGGGGGTTCTTTCTCAAGCCAAATCCGGGCAGCCCCCTCGAGGGAAAATGGGAAAAGCATAAGCTTTACCGACGTACCCAGGACGTTCGGGAACTTCATCGTAGAAGTGATCTTGTTGAAATAACGGATGTGAGCATGAGGGTCTTCTTTGTCATGTCTAAAGAATTTCTTGTTTTGAACGAGGGTAAGCAAACCGTGCTTAAGCTCAAAGTTGTCCACGGTGATCTCGGGCACAACGATGGCATCCTCGTAACCCTCGGTGGGTGCTTCGAGCAATTGAGCCATAGTACGATTATCGTCCATCGTAACTACGGGAGGAGCTGGATTTTTAATTGGTTCTTCAAGATTAAATGGTTCAACAAAAGCCGGTGGGGATTGTTGTTGTTGACGGTTAAGATTACGGGATTGAGAACGAGTGCACATGCACTAAAATGTAAAAAGAAAATTTACACTAATTTTTTTTCTTTTTGGTTTATCAAAAATGAATTCACAATTTATTTTAATAACGGACAACGAAATAAGACAACTTTAACCTAATAATCAACAAGCTTCTCGGTAACTCTTTGAAAAGACAAACGCACAAAAGAGCGGAGGAATAGGAAAGCGCGAAGCTATTAAAAACCTTTTTCCTTTAGGGTCGTAGTTCCTAGGAACAACCCGCCTTATACCCCTCTTTGAGTTTGTTTATCTTTCAAAAGGTGAACCGTACCTCGTAAGTGACACAAAATGTAAGTTTTTTATTCTTTGGTTCGGGAACTTATTAATGGATAATACTTCAGTTGAAAGTATTATTTGTTGGTGTTCTTTTACCAACTTGTGATTTTTATTGATAATTAAAGACAATGTTTTTATCTTTTTTTTTTAGATTTTTATAATAATAAAAAGTAAATATTCACAATTTTCAAGCACAAATAATCAAACTTCGAAACGACAAACGCTTTCACTCCTCCCCAACAGCGGCTCCAAAAATTGATTTGTTAAGAGATTTATTCACCCTTTTGTAAATATATAAATATAAATATATAAAAAGGATCAAAATCCACAAAATCAATGAAACCGGAAGTAGTATAGAATATTCCCGGGTCGTTTATCCCCAACGAAGAGCGAATTGGAAAGTCGGAAGTTGGTTTGAATAACAATGCTTGAATGGAAAAGATTTGGGTTTGATTTTCTAAAACTACGGGAAAAATAAAGCAAATTATACTAAAAACGAGAACGGGAAGCTAAAACGACACACTAAAAACCCTAATTTTTCAAAATTAAGCCTAAATTGATTTTTTCACTTTTAATGGACTTAAATTGACTAAAAAGGAAGTTTAAAGAAAACTAGAACGAAAACGGAGCTAAATTGAGCTAGAAAAATACTAAAAACGAGCACGGGAACGAATCCCGCTCTTTAAAAACGAAATTTTGCAAAAATGACCTTACGAAAGTTTTTCTATTTTTCCTAAGTGTAATATGACAAAAGAAAATTTTCTAAAAAAGAAAAATATTTTTTTGATTTTTATTTAATTTTTAATAATTAAAAAACAGATTTAAAGAAAATAAATGATAAAAAATAGCAAACAAAGTTGGAAAAATGTGAAAAATACAGAAAAGTGGATTAAGGTGTACTGGTTCTATGAAAAATAAAAGCTAGAAAATTGGGCTTATAAATAAGCCGTAATAAGTTGAAAACAGCTTATGGGCTTAATGGGCTAAAATGCCCTTATAAATTAAATGGTGCAACTCACTACCGGATGAGCTATTGTAGCACAGCGGTAGTGAGTGTGTTATAAAATGTTGGTTGATGGGGTTGAGGTCCCGAGTTCGAGTCTTGCTCACTTGGGGCCTCCCCTAATCCCAACATTTTTTATTTCCATTTTTTACAACTTTTTTAACAAGCTAAAAAAAGCAACTTTAAAAAAGACAAAAAAATTATAACTCAACATGATTTTTTTGCAATTCCAATTTTTTAACAACTTTTTAAACCTCGTTAAAAATAAGCACTTTTGAAAACAACCTTTTTAATAAACCTAAAATAAGCATAGAAAATAAGCTTCTAAAGGACAGAGTGCATATTACCTATCTAAATGGACTTAACTTTTTAACTTTATAATACAAATAAGCAAATGCAAAAGAAAAATAAGCTAAATTAGATAATATAACTATACAAATGAGCAACAAAGAACAAAAATAAAGCACCCAAATAAGCCTCAATAAGCTAAAAAAGACAGATAAATAACAGGCATAAAACACTAAAGATTTACGCTAAAATGCAAATAAGCTCAAATAAGCTTAAACCTAAAGGAAATAAGCTAAATTAAGCTAAAATTATCCTAATGAGCAATACTAAACCTAAATAAGCAAAAGAAAATAAGACAGTAAGCTCAAAAAGGCAAATAAAGCAAAATTTCCAAAACAGCATGCAAACAGCAAATGGGACCTTAGAGCTTTAAAATAAGCTCTTACATAGATCCTTATGCAAAAAGGCTTATATAATATGGAAAGCTTATGGCAATAAGCTTCATAATCACAATCAAATAGAAGTTTTGACAAAGGAAGTCCAAGAAAAAGCTAATGAAAAGGCTGTTTGAAACAGATTCAACACTTAGAAAACTTTTTACAATCTTCACAAAATACCAATTTTGAGCTTAAAAATAAGCCAACAAACAGATCCTTATGGATCTGTGACCTACAAACAGATTAAGATATGACCTTAAAGAACTTATAGCAGCAATCAAAACATAGTTTGAAATTCAGAATAGCACAATAGTCATTTGATAAAGCATTTTCTACCTTTTTTCACACTTAGTTATAAACTTGAACAGTTTTTAGTAAAAACTCAAATCAACAATGCAAGCTATAGACTTTGGGTATATCTAGACATGTTTTAACACATGCATAAACACAAATACAACACAAAAACAACAATAAGCTAAAGCACAATCAAATTAACAACTAAGAAAAGCTTAAACTTCATAGATTCAAACAATGCACTTTTAAAACCTTGAAAATGAGATTTAACACTTAAACACTTTAACAAACTAAATTTTATAACTAATATTACCTAATCAACCTAATAATTATGAGGTAAATGAGCCGAAAAGAGTAACGTACGAATAATGTTGTTTATGGTGCGGATCATCCTTTAAGATTTTCCATTTTGTTATGAGGTGTGTGGACAAGAAAAGCAAAACTGAATCTCAATATCAGCGAATAACTTATAGATGACATGATTGTCAGATTCACCACCATGATCACATTGAAAATACTTTATCACACACTTAAATTGGGTGTGAACAAAGTTCAACACATATTTTGACAAAACATCAAATTTATTAACTAATAGATAAACCCAAGCAAACTGCGAATAATGATCCAAGAATAAAACATAGTATTTAAAACCAGAAAGACTCAGAATTGGGGAAGTCTATAAATCTAAGTAAACAACGTCAAAACTATGAAGATCGTTATAACTCATCTAGGATCTATAATAACAAAGTTTGTTGTTACGCAGCAGAATAAGAACAAGAACAATGTTATTAAACAAGGTTTTACATTCATATAAGCCCTAATTCTATTTGTTCAAAATAGAACGTGTTACCTAACTATATCAAAGATCAAAGACACTTTGATCTTAGGGCTAAACGATCTCAAGTGGTGAGATCGTTGGTGTTATCTTTCTACATGGTTAAACACCTTAAAACACACACTAGATGTCTAGGATACACACACATAAACAATGTCCATGGATCTCTTTATATAGAGAGTCTATCTAGACTTACAAGGAAATCTAATTGTATTAGGAAACTAAATCTTTCCTAATCTTTGATCTTTATCTTTTAAGGAAGTCTTCTAGAATCCCCCATCTTTGTAGAATTCAACATTGGTGATTTATCCCCTTGTGTTTCATTCTTTTGTATCATTCTTTTTGTATCATTGTTTTTGTATCATCAAATCAATAATTCCTAAAAATCTTTCCCTATTTGATGATGACAAAACAAACACTAATTCCAAGATGATTCATATTAGCTTAATCTTCAGCAATCTTCTTCTCTTGAACAATAAGCTTTGTCTTCAACTTAAGCACTTGAACATCTTGTACATCTTCAAATATGATCTTCCATGAATGAAACGGATTCTAATCTTCCCCTTAACTTAAGATTTCCTTTGAACTTGTTGATACTTCTACAACACAATAAAGTCTTCAACATCTTGTTCCATGCCATGCCACCACACTTAATAAGTTGCAAATCATATCATATCATCTCTGTCACATATTCCCCCCTTTTGTCATTATCCATTAGGGGACTGTGAACATATGCAACTTGGATCTTTACAACTACAAATCATATATTAAACTTCTAATCCAAGCTTTCCAATGTCTCAAATTACCCTCCATGACACACAATAAGAATAATGAATTCAAGCATTAGAAACTTAAACTAGCAGTAGTAATAATAACTTAGTAGTAGTAAATGAAAACCTTCCCCCTAAGTGGTGAATTTAACATATCTAAATGGTTAAACACTTTATCATATGCTTCCCCTAAAACCAATATGTTAACCATCTCTTGAATCTCTTATTCTGTTGGCTCTTTGTAATAACTACTAATGGAGAAAACTCAGTATTTCAAACTTGATGCTGAAGTAGAATAACCCAAACTTGTCTCTTATGTCTTGTACTATCCATGTGAATCCAAACTCATATGTAATTCCTTGAAGTATAAGTAGACCACAATCTCTTGACAAAATCCTCATCTAAATGAGACACTAAGCACAACAACGTAACTCCTTTAAGTGATAGCAAATCACACATTGCTAGATTTGACAAGTCTTCATCAACATTGTTTTTAAGCTCGAACAAGTTATCTTCAAAAGTCATCATCCATCCACCCTGACTTTTAAGATAAGATAAGAATACGCACCTGTGAAAATTCCACTTCAACTTCAAATAAGTGATAAAAATTGTCTCCGTAATCAATTATTGTAGTTAATCCCAAAAATAAATAGCCAACGATTAGGAAGAACAAACAGTAGTAAGGTAATAACAATCAGCAGCATTAATGTTTGTTCGAAACCCTAGCATCAGTAACTGCTTAAAACTTCTGGCAGTAGTAATGACACTTCCCTATTTGTATCCATGAAGCATGTCACACCCCGCCAAGGTGGAATCGCAAGGCATGATCAATAGGCATCATTACAACACAAGGCGTCAAAATAGAGAAAACTAAAAATGACTTTCTATAAACTTCAAGATCCAAAGCGTGTTATGACAACGCCCAAATAAAAATCCAACATATAATGCATTAAGAACAAAACATGACAAGTTCAAATGAAAACTAAAACAGATAAATCATAAACTTTGCATGCAAGACTATGGTCCAGCTAACTCAACTTCCTAACTCTTCATACGTTTTGTCACCTGAAAATGATGCTAAAAACGTCAACATAATTATTGGTGAGAGTTACAGGTTTAAGACTCACTTATGACACCACGATGAACAAAAACAACATTTACGAACATATATGCATGGCTATTCTATCATAAAATAAATTCACATTTATCTAGGGTGGATCGTACCCCTCCGTCCCACAATATCTCTGCGCAAGTCTGACCTACTTGACTAGCTAAGTCCATTCGGGTTTCACACAAGGTCATGTCATTCTCACATACACATGCCTTACCATAATTCATATCACATAGCAATAGCACATAGCAATCATATAGTTCGAAACTTAAAAACACATATCACGGTTCATAATTCAAAAATAGTTTGCATCATTTCCATCCCAAAATATAAGTAAAAAGTGGGACTATAAAACTCACCTGATGCAAAGCAAATTCCAATTCCATCACTTAATCTTGCAAAGAATCTAAACAAAACAATACACACATATGTTACCATCCATTAGGTTACACACCCAAGTCGATGTAGCAATCACAACGATGGATACTCTATATCCTATCTTGATTCAACTCTTCTATATACTCCTCATACTTGCTAACCTCAAATTACCTCACAAACTTTACTTCTCAACTTTTTGCTTTTTACTCAGTTTTTATAGTCACAAGATGACTCTAAATAAAATACTTAAACACCTAATTGGTTCTTCTCCTTACATCCTATAGCTCCCCAATGAGTTATTAGCTTCTATAATTTTTGGATAAAAATAATAGTGAGTGTAACCATTTTATAAAAATTCAACATCACAAAGTGTCCAGAATTTGACCTGTGTTTGGATTAGGTTGTATTTGACTCTTAAAGTCAATTTTACTCTGTCAAAACTCTTCATTTAGCTGAGCTAGGTCATATGTTAAAGTGTTAAAAAGTTTTTAGAAGTTAGTGATGAGAATTACAAAGTTTAGAGTTTAAGAAGTTAACATTTGCACTAGGACAGATTTGTGTTCAAGTAAATTAGGATTTAGTGTTTTAATGCATTCTCTAGATTGTTTTAGTTTAGATTATATAGGAGTAGGACATACTTAGTAATAGAGGTTACAAGTTTTATACCCTCAATACTTGGCCTGCATTCAAGTCTTTTGCCAAACACATCAGTACCAATTGCATCAGCAAGAATTATAACTTTTTCATTTCAATTTTCTTATAATCTTTGTTAAGACTTAGCTTATTTTTCTATAGGTATTTCTAGTGTACATCTTAAGCCACAATTAGCTTCTTTTGTTTTTAAGTTTCATGAAGTAATAAGCTAGAATTAAGCCAAAAACTAGAAAAGCTCTTAAAGCTTAACTTTCTGTGAACAGTAGCTTCAAGTTAGATTTTTAGCTTATTCTGTGGTCAAAAGTGTAAAGTGCTTTTATTAAAGATGTTAAGAATAAGCTAGTCTATAAGTTTGTAGTTTTTTTTGAGTTTTTTCTTGAAAAACCAATTTGTTAATAAGCCAAAAAATAACAAAGTGCGTAGGGTCCTGTTTTGTATATATTTCATAGTTCAAGGTTACCCGTTTGCGTTATAGTGTAAAATTGTTTCACTTACCCCGCCTACCCTTGTCTTTCACTTTACCAAGTTTGCACCCTGTTCTTTTCAATTTCTTTTTAATTCATTTCAATTTTCTTTTCAGATTTATAAATAGAAAAATAAAATTAGGTTTTCAATTTAATTTTTGCAATTACTTTTTAATAGATGTTTAAAAATTAGGGCTTTCTGTTCCATTTGATTTCTGCACTTTTATAGTTTATAAAAATCATTTTTCCATATTTTTCCAGTAAAATTTGTATTTTCTAGAAATTAAAATAGATTTTAGTTAATATCTTTTTCTTAGAAAAATCATAATAAACAGAAAAATAGTTGAAAAATTAAAATTCTTTTTGCAATAATTTTCTTTTTAAATCTAGTATTTTTGAAAAATAAAAATAAAATTTTAGTGTTAATTTTTAGAAAAAGTTTATTTTTGATTAATTCATTAAACTTTAGAAATTCATAAAAAAAATCAAAAATAGTTAAAAAATTCCAATTCTTTTTCCTAAAATTTTCATTTTAAATTTGTAATTTTTAGTTATAAAATTGTTACAAAGTATTTGCCTTAGAATTTTAAATTCATTTTTAGCTCGCTGTTTTTTACTTTCGTGCATTTAAATTTTTCACCGTGCTAGTTCATTTTTTTTAGTTTGTGCATTATATTTTGTAGTGTCATCAATCATTTAAAAAATCATTCATCATTCGTAACTCCGAATCCGAATTATACCTAAAAAAATTCTCAATCACGATTTCCTTGGGACACACCCGAGAAAAGTACTTCCGGATAAAAATATACAAATTGTGTTTTCTTTAGTGGATATTTACTTATAATTCTCTTGGTTGAGAAGTATTTGGAAAGACTTCTTAACGGGATTAATACTAATAGAGTATATTAAAATTTTGGTTTTCTATCCACGAATCAAAATTTTGTGGCGCCGCTGCCCATCGGGGAGTCGTGAACGATTTTTGAGGATATTCGTTGAAGTAAAGTCGAGAAGATCCTTTCCACCGGGAAAGTTATATTCTTGCTATATAAATCAAAAACACAAAAAATTTCAAAAATATAAAAAGTATAAAAATTTTCTTTCTATTATAAATAAAAATAATAAAAAAATAATAAATCCAAAATATAAAAACATTTCCTTTAAAAAGAATCAACAATAATATAATACTCTAAAATGAGTATTATCATAATATCATCGCAACAAAAGATCAAAATACTCCCATTTTTGACACTCACTAGGTACGGCTCACCTCTAGTTTGGCTTATATTCAATAAAGAGAGTAGCAGGCCCGGGTCTACGGAATCGCCTCAATGACAATAGGTTATTCTAAAAAGCTCGCTTTTTCCCTTTTCTCACGCTCTTTTGTGAGTTAGTTGGTTAGAGAGCTACCGTGACGTGAGTAGATCTTTTGGTTGAGTTCTTTCTCGATTATTTTTTTTTCCATTCTTAGAATTTTAGGCCCTTAATAAATAAAAAAATTATAAAAATTAAAAAAAATCATAAAATTCAAAAATATTCTTTGTTATTCTAATAATTCTTCTTCTCAACCCCTCTATATTTTGATTCTTTATTATGTCGACATACGGGTTTTATCCTGTTTCAAGCGGAAGTGACAAACGAATTCCCGCTTTGGCCCGGTTCGACTGTGCGAGGTGGTGGTTCAAACCTTGTTATGGAGATTGCTTCAATTGTTAGTACTCTATTCAAGTGCTAAACAATTATTCCTCCTAATCTTATAACACACCTCACACACTTTTCGGATTATGTCTTGTCATGGATTGAGAGGTAATATCACCACATGATTTACAAGATAATTCGTGTGTTGCTTTTGTTTTCGTATTGCCCGTGGTTCCACGAAGACTATGTTGTACTCAAGTGTGGTGCGAAAACGGTTATCCAAATTGTGAGACATTTGAGGGTATTCAATATGGAGATCACGAAAGTTTCATTCTACGAAAATGAATTTGAATTTTGAAGAAGAGTTGAAAGCACAAAAAATAAAGGATCAAGAATTTCTTGATACATTTAAAGAATTTTGTGATAGTGTGATTAAAATGCAAAGAGAAGAGAGAGAGCGAATCGCTAAAGAAAAAGAGGCCGAAGAGTTAGAAGCTGAACGTAAAAAGAAAGAATGTTTAAAAATCAAAAATTCTCTTCCTAAAGCTTCTACTCGATCGACGATATCATCGCATTGATCCTCATTAAAAGGATTTAAAAGTGTATTGAAAGTCAATTTCATTTATGGAGAAATGCAAAGAAATTCCCGCGGAATCTTAGTTCTCGAAAAATGGGGCATAGCCATTTTTAACACACAATAAGATTCATCACGGAATCTAGTGTTAAGTATCCTATCCCAACCCCAAGAGAGCTAGACGTTATTCCCGATGAGTATTACGATGAGGGACTATCAAAAACGTTTTGATGAATTGGTGAAAGATTTTTTAAAGTCTACTTCCTTTATGATAACATTTCCAAGGTGGTTAATTGGGGACATTGAAATTAAAGAGAATGATACTCCTATTAACACCCGACAATACCCCTCAATGGAAGAGCCCTAGATATTTCTATGATGTTCAATGGATAATGGGGAATATCATTCCAATTATGAGGATTTCAAAAGAAACCGGTTTACCCGAGAAAATAATTGACAAATCTTTAAGTGAATCTTTTGTTTCAAGAATGAATGTTTGTCAACCAATTCCGATTACACCCGATGTCCCGATTTTAGAAACCGTTAACTCTTTAAAAATGGGAGAAGTGCATTTTGACACATCAAAAGATTCATCGAATCTAGTGTTCGAGATTCCTTCTCAAATTCCCCAAGAGAGTCAAACGTCTTTCTAATGTAGCTATATTGAAGATTTTCAAAAATGAGCTTAATTTGAAAAGAATTCAAATTCCCGAACCAATGTCGAATTTGCCCATTAAGGATTCTTATTTAATGTGGATGAGCAAATCAAACACTACTCCTTCAACGGAGTCAGACGAAATAAAAAGAGTCTAGTGTGAGATTCTATCCAATCCCAAGAGATCCCATCATGCAAAGGAATGTGAGATTTCTATAAAAAAAGGGAAATTCAATGGAATCTAAATCAAGGGTTTTGAAAATATTCTTTTTGGAACAAAACGAAGAATCTCAAGTTATGACGAGTCAAGTTTGTTCGAAAGCGGAAAATAAATTTGATACATTAAATGTTTTTTCAAATCCATTTTTTAAACTCGATGAGAAATCATTACTTTGGAAGAAAGATGTCTTTCAAAAATGAAGGTAATTTTCAAATCAAGAGAAATTTAATAGCTTACATGTGAAACGAAGAGAGATTTAAAGTTTTACGATGATTAGCTTAATGAAAACACTACTCCCATCGTCCCCCCGGATGTTTTTCTAATGTTGAAAATGATTTTCATATAATAAAGGAGGAGATTGATAATAGGTTGTGATATGATTCCTCCGGGAATTGATACCGATGATGATTCGAAGGGACGTTCCTCCTTTTGAGGACCACTTGACATGTCTCTTTCCCCTTTACCCAAGGTCGATATTTTACCAATCAAGTTGAGCCCGTAGAGTTCATGTTTAAAGACTCAACATACTTATGGGGAAAAATTTTCACACGTGAAAGTTGAAAGGAAATTTTTCTATCCATGGCCGAGTGAATTGATTTCCACTCTTTCTAATGAGATGAAACCTTTGAGTTGACCCGGGAGGAGGTGAAAATGATGTGTTTGCATAATTAAGGGAGAAACAATGATAATACGTTTCACAATACGAACATTTTTAACATTAGTCACTTATCCCGAAGGTTTTAAACCCGCATCTTAACTCCACGGGAGTAAAGATAACTTTTTAAACCCCTGTATTTTTGATAATGTGCTTACAAGGAAGAGTTCTTTAACTCTTGAAGTTTTTTACCCACGTCCCACCCACCCTTAATAAGACTTCCATGTTACCAAAGCAATTTTTTCGGGTTCACATTTTCTCTCTGAAACTCTTTTCTAAAAATTTTTTTGAGACCCGGATCAAAAAAGCTACGGTAAATATCATTCATATCTAGCTTGGGAGGTTTCCCCTCTTAGATTTTCTTCACCTTACTATAACCCACCATTAATGACCATAGTTTTGGAAAGAGTCAAGCGAATGGGACTCTATAAAAACAAGCGCTTTCGTTGGGACAGGCACCCCATGCTTAGTCCTTTTTATTTTCATTTTATTTTCTTTTCTATTTTCTCTTTGCTTCCCAGGACAAATCAATTCGGTGGGCAGTATAGCTTGTAATGCGGTTAACAAAAACTAAGACCGTGTTTTAAGAGATATTTTTTGAGCTATATAACAATGTTAAAAAAAGAGGAAGCTTGTTACATTTTCGTCTCTTGTTGGTTGTTTGTATTTTTTGTCTAGATTTTCCGGATTTTAGGAACTTCATGGTTCAATATTATGGAAGGACAAACAATTCCCTGGGTGGATATATTTATTATAAAAACAATTCCATCGATGGTCTCCAATCTTCTTCTTCTCTCATAAATAAGGAAATCTCTTATCCTAAGTCTTTATCGAAACTAACCATCTATTCTTTTGGCCCTGACCATATAGAATTTTTGTTAAAGATTCCTTATGACCCTGTAATTTTTAAACTTTGAGACAAAGTTTCATTTTAGGTTTGGGGAAGGATATCTTCGATATTGACTTGCAACTTCACGCCAACTCTTGTTTGGAATCTTTTTTGAAGTACCTTTTTGTGAAAAAGTGAAGAAATTTAAAATTTTTGCTTAACAAGAAAAGCTCAAAAAGAAAGCATAGTATGGAAAAAACACCACTTTTGGTATCCGTTGGTGAGAAAATAGGAGTTAATTTTGACATTGATCGAGGGAAAATGCCATAGCTAGTCTTTAACCTACCTTTTGTAGGGGCCAAGGCTTCACAAAACCTATTGCTTTGGATTTTAAATGTGAAGACAAGGAAATGATGTAAGTTATATATAAGGTAGTTATTATGCGTAAGCAAGTTTATATGGAAACCTGAAAGCTTATATAGTATAATTTGAGTCTTTTTACTCCCATAAGCTCTTAACATACTTAATCTACGTAACTCTTTTTTAATTAAGCTAAGTCAACCAATGTCATTGGAAAAAGTCTTACATTTTTGGAAAAAGAATTCATTTTAATATGTTACAGGAGTAAAATTTTTGTTTCAAATTTTATAATGGATATTTCTAAAGTGAAATTTTTCCCATCTCAAAAAGAAATAATTATAAAAAGAATGCCAATGAAGCATTCTAATGCAAAGCATTATTTTTCGTAAGCCAATGAAGCATTCCCGAAAAATAAATAATAAACAATATGTAGTTTAATCGTTGGAGGTAGCCATGTTGAGAGGAAAGACTCGATGGGTCGCAACTTAAAGGATTAAAACAATACGTAGGATCAAGGTTCGTAGGCATTCATCACTAGGGAGCGCGGCCTAGGTGATGATTGCAACTAAGGGACTTTGGATTCTAGGCTTTGTAGGAAAAGGTGTTGTCGCGATAACCCACAAACGTTAGCAGCGGAGTGGGGGTTCGAACTAAGAACACCGGTTGTTGTTGCGATATCCTATTTGGGAGAAAGGCCTAAGTAGGGGTTCGAACTAAGAACAACATTCCTATTGCAAAAAAAAAAAAATAATTATAGTATATGAAAAATAAAAAGAATGGTTAAAAATTTCATTTTCTCAAATCAATTTATAAGTTTTGTTTCCGAATCTCTTTTAGCTTTGAGTCGAGATTTATCTATGTTATTAACATTTGAGCTCACAAGGCTTATTTGTAAAGCTTAGATGAATTTCAACTATGAAGATAAATTGATCTATGGTTGAGTTAAAAAGAGTGCACACATCTTAATCATTAATTTATTCCTGGGAGTGAAAAGTTCACAAGTTATAAGTATAAGAGCTTAATCATTTGGACTTATATTGACAATGATCTTGTTTATTAGCTTTGTTTAGTCTAGTGAAAAGTCAAGGATGACGAATTTTCCTCTTTTGTGCTCTATTAATCGGGAGTAGCCTATTTCAATGAGCCTAAAAGTTGCAAAGTTGCAATGATTGCCATTAACGTGTTTCCATGAGATTAAATGAT
Organism: Tanacetum coccineum; assembly: GCA_026074375.1. Taxonomy (NCBI): domain Eukaryota; kingdom Viridiplantae; phylum Streptophyta; class Magnoliopsida; order Asterales; family Asteraceae; genus Tanacetum; species Tanacetum coccineum. The sequence goes on from BQNB010006828.1 coordinate 85,333, forward strand.
GAGAAAAGTGAAAGTTGATTTTAAAAGGTGATTCATAAAAGGTTCTAAACAAGGGCATTTTGGAAACTTGTTAGTTTACACACAAGTTTAAAACTTCATAACATTGCGTGAGGACTAACGACCAAATCCTTTAGATTTTGGGGAATTTTGATATTTTGCTAAATTGTACATTACATTACCATCGCCGGGATTTTGTCCAAAAAATAAAAGCCAATAAAATGCCAAAAGAATAGAAAATGTGTGCTTTTATGTCCAATTGTGCAGGAAAGGATTGAAAAGACAAAAAGAAGCAAAAACGATCAAAAACCAACAAGAAACGGGAAAAAGACAAAGAGACAAGAGCAAGAGTGAAAAATCAGCCAAAGATCACAGCCGGATCAGCCCGACACAGTCAAAGAAAGAAATAAAGGAAGTCAAGAGTCAAATTACAAGTCAAAGGGCCTTTAGTGACAAGTGTGCAAAGTCTTAGAGGTTTATGTGGAGTTTCAAAGATTCAAGGACCAAAGTTGCCAAAAGAGAAAAGTGCTTTATAAAGAAGAAAAGAGAAGAAAACAACAACAAGGGCTGAATTTGCCAAACTCCAAACTACTTTATAACTACAAGTGGGCGGGCAAAAGACAAGGACTACAAGTGTCAATTCTCCAAACTTTCAAATAAACCCACCCGCCTTTCTCGTAACAAACTAACAACCTTTAACCAAATTTCCCGCCAAAATCCCACACAACCCAAATCCCGTTTTCCCCACCCCCGCTCCTTTTTAAACAACCAAAATCGTTCATAAGCTTTCCCCAATCATAATCGACCACGTGGCACTTCTCTATTGGTCCTGACACCTTACAAAATTCATCCAACGGCTTATATTCTCCCAAAGATGATCGACAGCTGAGATTAAAAGGATTTTTCTAGAAATTCTTCCCTCTCTTCACTTCTCCTCTATAAATAGAGTGTTAGGACTCACATTTTTCAGTGGTTATTTTTCTGTTTTAAATTTCTCTTTGTAATTTCTCAAGTTTTAAGCAATTTTATTTTCACTTAAAGCAATCAAAATAGGAATACCACTCCCACTCACTCCCCCCAAACGCCCGCGCGCATACGAGCGCTCCCCTCTCCTCACCCATAGATATTGCGTTTTCTATAGTACTAAGCTTGATGTCTCTTAACTAGATAACGTAACATAGGCTTGCCTCAATGTATGCTATGATATAAAAATTGACGTCATCACGAGGGTAGTCACACATCCCATGTTCCTGCTTAATACGTGGTTGATCGTCCGACTAGTGATACTTTCTCGCCCACTCCACCGTGTCAAGCCATCGCATATCTGCCCTCCCCCGTATTCTCCCTCCATATACTCACTCCCCTAGATATAAGCTGTTTGTGCTCCCCTATTGCTTCCTCCTCCCCGTGCCCCTTAAGCTCTAAATTTTAGCTAAATACTGTTTCTCAAGCACTCATTTACTCTTAATACTCATTTTACATTTATACATGATCATTTGAGGCTATTGAGTTCATAATTGGAAGCAACAAGAGCAAATAAGCTCCAATTCAGCTTATTGAGATTTTTAAGGTTTAGAGGCTTGTGGAAGCCATTAGGATCACCTAGACTCTTCACTTGGATGTCTAGGTGAAGAAGACTCTCTATTTCAGGTTTTTACTGTCTCAAATTCAAATTAGCAATTTTTAGCTTATTACAAATTTCTTTCTCTATTGAATTTTAATGTCTATTACTGTTTCATTTAGTTAAGTCAGTTTATAAAATTGTTAGTTTAAAGCTAGTATAGTTTAAAACCAAGTTTGAATGTACTTTTTCAATTTCTGTCATAAGTGAGTAGTATAAGCCTAGGAGATAAACTTGCTTATTTTTCCTAATAAGCTGTAGCTTTAAGTGCTCAATTAGTCTAAGTAGGTCAAATTTAGTGTGAGTAGGTAAAAGGTTTTTGCTTAATTAGTTTTCAAACCAGCTTTTAAGCTCATATAGTTTTTGACAGTTTCATTAAGGAGTGTTTGGTTTAGGCATACATTGACTCTTAAAGTCAGCTCTACTTTGTCAAAACATATCATACAGCTGAGTTAGGTTGTTTAACAAAGTTTTATACAAGTTTTAGAGGTTAGGATCTACTTTTACAAAGTATAGAGTGTTAAATCTCTCATTTTGCACCAGGGCATATTTCAGTCACTAGAATTTTAGGTTTTAGGATGTTAAAAGTATTTTAGAGTTCAAGGTTGTTCTAAGCACACTTAGGATCATTTAGTGAAGTGTTAGATTCAAAATTCTAGCCTGCATCTTTGTGCAAAGCCAATTGCACCAGCTGCCATTTGCATCAGCAAAGCACACAACATATCAGCATAGATTTTTCATTTTACTTTTTGAAATTTTTCTATTTTCATGAAAACTTTGCAAAATCCTTTTAGCTAGGTTGATTTTAGATAATTAGAGTAGCTTATTTCTATAATCTCAGCATTTAAAGTGTAAAAATAAGCTTCTTAGCTTATGTGAAAAAAGCTCAAAACAGTTTAAGTCAAAACTTGCATTTTCTCATCTTAATTTTCTACCTAAATTTGCTAAACATAGGGTAATTTTAGTGTAAATCCTTTTAATACACATCTTAAGCTAGAATAAGTATCTTTTAGTTTCAATTTTCATCAAGTAATAAGCTCAAAATAAGCAAGAATCCAAAAAGCTTTTTAAACAAGCACTTACTGTAACAGCATCTAGTGGCTTAATTTCTAGCTTATTCTGTGGATTAAAGTGCAAAGTGGTTTTGTTAAAGTTGTAGGGAATAAGCTGGTTGACAACTTTGTAGTTTTAAGTTTTTGCTAACTTCTAAACTTTTTTCATATGATATTAAGCTAGCATTAGCGGGGGTCTATTTGGTTCTTTTCTTCTCAAGTTCAGGGTATTCGTTTTATCTGAAGTGTCTATTTTCTCAAGTTACCCGCCTCCTACCCTATACTTCACAGTTTTTTTCCATTTCACCCTGGCTTTCTGAATAAACTTAAATTGTTTTAATATTTAGGTTTTGTCAGTTTATATAATTTGGCGTTTAGTCTTATATCTATATCAATTTAGGGTTCACATTGAGGGGGTATTTCAAATTAGGGACTCTTTTGTTCATAATGTTTCTGAACCTTTTTAGTTTATAAAAACATTTTTTCTATATTTGTTCCAGGTAGGGGGTATTTTACTTGAAATTATTAATAGGCTTTAGTGATTAAGTTTTCTTTGATATTAATAAAAATTAGAAGAATAGTTGAAAAATTTTGATTTCTTCGTATTGCTTAATAATTTTTCTTTTTATCTAGAATTTTTGATAAATAAAGTATAATTTTAGTGTTAATTTTTTGCAAATAAGTTTATTTTTGTTAATGTAATTATTTCGATTGATTATCTATAATAATTTACTCATAAAATACATCTACAATTTTGCTAACTTACTTTTTCCTAATATTTTCTTTTAATATTTGTGCTTTTTTGGTATAAAATTTGTTTGTTGGTACGTGTTTTAGATTTTAAATTTCAGTTTTAGCTCGCGTTTTTTACGTTTGTGTGACATTTATATTTCGTGCTTATTCCATTACTTTTTTTTGTTTGTGCTATTAAGAACGTTTTGCGAGTTGGATTTCAATCAATTCAATAGTCTTTGTACTTATTCTAAATCGTAATCCGAAGTATTCCTATAATTTCGCAATTCACGATTTCCGTTGGGGACTCGTACACAGAGAACAAATTAATTCCGGATAATACATTATACGAATTGGGTCTTCTTTTTGTCGATGATTTTTTACCTTATATTTCTCTTGGTTGAGAAATATTTTTGGTTAGAAATTTTCACGGGATTAATACTAATACGTATATTGAATTTGTTTTACCACAACCAGTAAACTATTCGAGTTAACGAATGATACCAAAAACTGAACGATTACAAAAGTATACGGAATTACACATTGTCTCCTATGGAATTGATAGCGGTGCTCAACCTATTCTACTCTTTTTCTCCTCTAAAATTGACTTTTATGGTTTAGGTATCGAGAATATGATTTAGCACACTCAAAACTCATTTTTGAGTTTTGTATTTATAGGGTCTGGAAGTCAGTTCGATATGGCGTATCTAAGGGATTGGATACGGCGTATTGGGCTTTCTTGAAGTATGGACCACGCTTGATATCTTCCAGAATATTCACATACTATATCTCCAATATGGCATATTGGTCTTCTCTGGATACGACGTATTGGGCTTCATTCCATTGTGGTCTTTGGTGAGTACAGGCACGGATACGTCGTATCTTCTTGATGGATACGACGTATTTGTCTTCAGAATAGTAAATCTTCAAAATATCTTCATTTAAGGCTCCAGAATGCACGCTTTTGCTAAGATTTACCAATACTCCCCCCCCAATAAATTGCTGCAATTCTCAAATAAAACGATTAAAGTAACAATTCTTTAGCAAGAACAATACATAATGGGTTAATTACCTGGGTATTCCTTAATTACTGTAATTCTCAAATATAAACGATTAAGTAACAATTCTTTGCAATAATTATACAATATGGGTTAATTACATGGGATAAATGATGCTATAAAATAGACGTTATTTGATGTCATCAAATATCCCCCCACTTGAATCCTACTTGTCCTCAAGTATCCTTTAGAAGTTTACAAAAATGTAACCCTAAGTATATTTTCCCTTTAAGCATTTATTCAATCTATTACAAGCACACAACCAAACACCTCAAGAAAATAAGAAGATGAAAACACTCAAATCACTCAACTAATATATGTGGTAACATGTAACTAATTCGCTCAATTGCTCGATCGTGATGAGTATCCTATCATAAGCTTGGCAAGGATACACATCTCCACCACTAAAGCCAAGGAGTAACAAGTTTATAAAGGTAAATATCAGTTTTTGTGATAAGGCTTAGGGTTGATCCTTCTTCAATCTTTCACCAGAAGTACCATTCCAACAAGGCAGCTGAAGCACACTTACATGGCTGTAACGACGGAATAGACATGTGTGTTCAATCACATCCTCATTCGAATTTAACCAATGGTTAGGATGAAGAATCATATAGGGTAGGGATCTTCTAACTTTCACCAAAAGTCGTAGACCAATGGCTAATCATTAGGAAAGGGAAGTAAATTGTTGTTAAATAAAAAGTACAAAACAAATAGATTAAGACTAAGATACAGTTTCTAGACACTTTTTTCGACCGTTACCATGACAAAGACACAACTATTTACAGACGTCTTGATCATAGATCAAAAATAACAACCTAAGTTGGCGTTCCCATAACGGTCAACTTCCCTTACATCCCATACTTTACATACTCTACAAGGTAAGTGGCGATATCTTCCACTTTATATAATACTCTACATCGTTGATTCTTCAGAACGTATCAACGAATAATCGATCCTTCGTGTAATTCCTTCAGTAATGTTCTTGCGAAACGATTATCTTCAAACTTTCCTTCTCTTTTTTTGTTTTTCTCATTTTTTCTTTCTTTTTTTCGATTTTTTTATAATACCAACTACGAAACTCGGAGTAATTTCACCATCTTCACGATCATAATAATTCCAGATAATTCCTTCGATAATTCTTCATTCTTCGGACGTACCAATAATTGTGATGGTAGCAAAAATACATGAGCTACGACTACTTTATACATTCCCATTTGCAATGTGCAAATTTCCAACCACACCAAAGATAGAAAATGACACAAGACTCGGGAAATACATAGTCTACACTTTTAAGCAACTAGCAACTATAAATTAAACTTAATCTAACAGGGTAGGTTAAGGTGTAAATGTGTAACAAAACAAATAATTGGTGTAATTCCTAAAGGATTGGCTCTACGGGTTGTTCTAGGGGTATCTTACTCTTAAAATGAGAGTAAACAAAGGGTTTATATGGGAGGTTAACTAACCGGTGTAGTTAGTTAATAAACAATACGGATAGGCTTTTTGGGTGTAATTCTAAAAATTTACTAATTTAAACAAGTTACTCCAATTAAATCCATAATACTCATCATTGTGATCTCAAGTGATATACCAAGCCAAGTTCTAAAGTCTACTACATCACCGGCACACTCATATTAAACATTAGGAAACGGATAAGACTAAATTCTCTTAATATCTAATAAGGGTTATTGTGTGCGGGTTATGTAACATGTAATTTCACAAAGGTATGCTTGAAATTTTTTTAAATTTGAGCATAATTTAAGCATTTTGGTGTGAAAAATAGGACAAGTAAACATTCTAATTCCATCCCCCCACTTGAATTATACAATGTCCTCGTTGTATAGATAAAACATTAAATACGAGAATTAAAAAGAATTAGATTGAGAAACTCCACTGATATTTTCTTAGTAGTCATTCTCCATGTAGCTTTATTGAGTAAGAATTTGTGTTGAACAACCGTCTTGTGGTTTTAAGACTCTAACACTTCAGGATCTCTAGATTTTGTAAATTCTCCACCAACATCCATCGATTTTCTTTTCATGAGGTCCTGTAAAATATAGGAAAAACATGTGCATTCCTATCTTGGTACCTACGGTTAATTTAAATAACTAAACAAAACTTAAATACTGGTTAGTATATGGATACGCTATATCATGTTAATGAATACGCCGTATTGACAGAACTAACAATAATATATTAAAGTGCATAAAAGTAAAGACTGATAACGTCCAAACAATCAATACGCCGTATAGTATGGAGTGGATACGCCGTATTGATGTCTGGGAAGACAGACTTGATAAATTAAATAACAATCCGGGTTGTCTCCTGAGAAGCACTTTTGTTTACAGAAAAGTCTTTAACTTAGAATTGTCTTCAACATCTTTTCACCATTCCATCTCATGCACGCTAATGTGCCCGAGTGTGAGCCATTCTTTCGTCTTCGCATCTCGTATGTAATCGGGTCCCAAGTTCAAAACTCCTTTGTAGAACCTTTTAAGCTTTTGGTATGCATGCGAGATTCCATTCATCTTATCTTTCTCACTTACCTTCAGTAATGATGGGATCTTGTTGCATTGTACATTGGTGTGGTGTTTAAACCTCGGATGTGATCGCACCATTTGGTAAGTTACTACGTCATTACCATTGTAAATGGTAATCATTCCATCGAACCGTCTAGCATTAATTCCAACTTCTTTTAAAAACGGTTCACCAAAATAACATCACCCATTTCTTCATCACGGTAATCATCCATATCCTCTAAAACTGCAAAGTTAGTTATCACAGAAAAAGTTCCAACAAAGATAGGTACGTTCATTAAGGCTCCAACTATATTGTTTCCCTTGTACTCTAATTTATCTTTTATTATAGAATTATGAAACTTTTTAGACATTATATTCATGTACAAGACAAGGAAAAAAATTAGCGTGTAAGAATTCAAAACCTATCATGCATGAAAACTTCAAGTTGTTGGAATATTCAATATATTTCTTCTTATCATGGTCATGATCACTAGGATACCAAAAGACTTTATTAATCATTCTATCATTCCTAGCTTTAAATTCCTCAACTACCTCACCTTCCTCAATGGTGGGCATTAAATCATCCACTTGATCTCTCTTAAGCTTAATTGGTACATTAAGATCGTTTAATTCTATGTAATTTCTCGACATAGGGTCTAATGATCTATTTAACACCAAAGTTTCTCCCATCAACGTAGCTTCTAGATCAAGTTCCATTCTTTCTCTCAAGCTTAACATATAGACCCTCTTAATTACACTACTAGCAGGTTTAACACTTTTGAAAATAATCCTTTCTCTCCCAACTCTTAAAGTAATCTTTCTCTTGTATACATCAATCTTAGCATGGGCGGTAGACAAAAATGGTCTCCCGAAGATCAGGGGCACTTTGATATCCTCGGGCATATCAAGAATTATAAAGTCTACAGGGAAAGTAAATTTACCAATTCCTACTAGTACGTTCTCAGCTATTCCTTTTGGATAATTTACTGTCCTATCTGCCAATTCCACTGTTAACTTAGTGTGAGCTAATTCGTCTAATCCTAAGTTAAGGTAGGTCAATAGAGGCATCACACTTACGCTAGCTCCTAAGTCAACAAGGGCATTATCAAAGCAAGCATTATTAATATAGAAAGGCAGAGTGAAACTCCCTAGGTCTTTTTCTTTACGCGGTATGGAATTATTGATGTGTGAAGCTCCATAAGCTTCCGAAAATTGCAGTCCATATGATCCTTTCTTATCATCCCAGTAATAATCATTCAAATGACTTGGAAATGGGATTGTCGTTTGTCTTTCATTGTACATCAGTGTATTGTTTTGTCCAGTAGATACGACGTATTAGGGTGATCCAATACGACGTATCAAGTTGTATCAGCATCAATACCAGAGAGTTTTCCTCATCTCTTTGATCAAATTGGAGTTTTCCTCATGTCTTTTTTCTGATTCTCCCATAAATTTGCTCAAGGTATCTTCCATGGATTGCCTCCGTTCTTGGAACGAAGGATTCGTGTTGTTCCTTTGGTAGAAACCTGTAGCTGTTGCTCTAGATCCCCCTCCTTGAAAAGGTGTGCCAAATTGAGTATAGTAGGCTTTTTCGAGGGTTTTTCCTTCTTCCTTTAGTGGATAATCCTTGGTGTAGTGGGGACCTTTGCATTGTTCACATCCTACTTGAGCAGCATAAACTTCTCATTGACTTTCTTAATCTCTCTTCCAAGATTGTTGAGTTGTGCTTGTATAGTTGCTAGTCCGTCAGAAGTCCCAGTACTTCTAGCTCTAGATGTTCCATTGTGCCATTTTTGAGAGTATTCAACTATTTCTTGGATGGCTACCTTAGCATCAGCAGTAGTCACTGAGGGTATGGCACCTCTTGAATCAAGAATTTATCAAGTGGGAACATCTAATCCATTATAGAACAAGACTACCTCTTGCATCTCTGTTAAATAGTGTTAAGGACACTTCATCAAGAGTTCTTTAAATCGCTCTCAAGCTTGGTGGAGGTTCTCATCCGGCTCCTGTTGAAAGTTGTTGATTTCCTCCATTTTCATTGCAGTACGAGCAGGTGGGCAATATTTGCTTAGAAACTTAGTCTTCAGATCTTCCCAAGTTGTAATCAAACCAGATGGTTTGTTTCTTAGCCACCTACTAGTGGCTCTGGTTAAGGACATGGGGAAGGCTCTAAGCATCACTTGGTCTACAGTAAAATTAGGAATGTGGAATAAATCTACAATCTCAAGAACTTTCTCGATGTGTTTGTTCGCATCTTCATGATCCGAACCACTGAATGTGTTGTCTCGTAGTTACTTGAGAAATTTTCCTTTTAGTTCAAAACTATCTTTTTCCTCGATCTTAGGCCTAGCAACTCCCGATCCATAGTCAGCTCGGGTCTTGCTCATGTATTGCTCCACAGTCTCCGCCATTGGTTCTGTAAATTCTTCTTCCGAATATTCTTCTTGGTCAGAAAATAGATCGTAAGGCGATCTTAATTTTTCAAGACTTAGTGTCTTGAAATGCTTCCTAGATGATCAAAATTCTCGTTCCGGTTCTTTGTAAGGCGTAAATAGTTCGCTAGTAGAACTCCTTGTCATGCACTACCTGAAACACATGATAAACAATCAATAGGATAGGCTCAGGAAAAAGAAAATCAAGATGCACAAAATCAAATACGAAAATTGAAGCTTCTATTATTATATCATATGACCGATACGCCCTATTCAATTGACATAAATATGCCGTATTAATCTTTTGAATGAATACACTGTATTGGATAGAAAATTGGATACGCCGTATTCAATGGAAGTGGATACGCCGTATCGATTTATCGACCAAAACAGTGTATTGAGCAATCAATTAAATATTCACAAAAAACTAATCTAATAAATATACAAGCAATTATACACAAATATACAGAATATACAGAATATACACTTATCTAAATTATACTAATCCTAAGGGTTAGATCTAATCTAATGTTAGAAACCAAAATATCAAATAAAAATCAAGATTAATTTTCACTCCCCGGCAATGGCGCCAAAATTTAATATGTCTTTGTGTGGTGTATATTTTTATGATTCAAGTTTAAATTTATATTTTTCCAACTTAACAGAAAACAACACTTAAACGGGCAGTAGTATGTGCTTAATTACACATACCTTTTACCTAATTAAACGAGCTAAAATGACCAATAATGACCAAAAACGGACATAAAATGCCAAATATATACTTGTTTTACTTTGTATAATGTCCAAGAAACGAATATTCACTAAAGGACAAAAACAAAGCCAAAACCGATAAAACCGAGTACGGGATTGGAAAGAGCGTAAAAAGTTAAAGTTAAAGTCAAAGTCAAAACCAAAGCCGAAGACGTGTTTATCTTAAATGAGCCAACCCGCACCCATTTAATGGGCTGTGCCAGCTTATTAAGCCCTTATCTATAAACTTTATAAATTTAAAAAGGCTAAAGTCCAATCAATACTAATCGGCCCAAATTATAAGCCCAAACCTATTAAACCTTAACACCCGTTAGTCCAATACCCTTTAAAATTCTTTCATAGTTAGTCCTTAAGGACTAACACTACTAGTCCTTAGGATTTACACATATAGTCCCT
>BQNB010006829.1:2530-59802 GCA_026074375.1 Tanacetum coccineum
TAGTAGAATTATTAGCTTTCTTACCTTGTGGTTAAGAGAAACCAATAATCATATTGTTATATGTTGTTCCTTACACACACTTAAGATTTCTCCCAATTGTGTGGGGACACAACATTATTTAATGTAGACAAACAATACGACATGCGCTTGATTGTATAAACAATATAAAGTGTATAAGATATTACAAGTAGATTTAGAACCATGTTGTTAAATAAGGAATTATGGATTATTATTCTATAGATAACATTTTGAGAACCAACATTAGGAAAGCAATTTGTTATCTAATAAAATAAAATGCAATCTTCCTTTAGACCATGGTTGTTCATATTCGAAATGTAATAAATTATTTCAAGGCAAGCTAGATATAATATGGGTAACTAACAAGGAAATAAAGTGTGGAGTTTGATCTAGGCTTATCTAGGATATAATAACAAAGATAACAATTTGCACAACGGAATATAAATAAGAACAAAGTTATTTTCACAAGGTTTTACATTCACACAAGCCCCAATTCTATTTGATCAGTATAGAACAATTACCTAACTGTAACAGGATCAAAGACACCTTTGATCTTGAGGCTAAACCACTCTAGACGTCTACATCTTTAAGCGTGCACACATAAACTATGTCTAGGGATCTCCTTATATAGGGAGTCTATAACAACTCTCAATTTTCATCAATGTAATTATCTATCTATTAAATTAGATGCACTGTAATATCCATCTATTAAATTAGATGCACTTTATATACCACCTTTTTACAGGGAAATTTTTGCTTTATCTTATTATGCAACGTAACTTGCATCTCTAAAGTAAACGAGCTCACGCAACCTCTATCAATGCCATCTCTATCTATGTTTATATCATGTAAACATCCTAATATGTCAAGTCTATATTTTAATATCATTTTTACCAAGTACATTATCCATTTAACGTACTTTTTAAAACGTTATTTCAAAACAAGCATTAAACGTTAACGTTTACATCAAAACCCTAATTATATGTAATGTATACATATAAAATGAATGTGCAAGCCTCTAAAGCATGTGTACAAGTATCAATACATAACATTTGAATATCTTTTCCCTTTTGAATCAAGTTACAACTTTCTAAAGCTTAATGTACAAGTCAATAATGCAAGAAAGTCAAACTAGGTCATTTTACCTCCAAATTCATTCTAGTTTCTTACTACCACTTTAGCACAAGGTACAAGCACTTAATGCATGACTTCTAAACCTTAAACTTAAACCCTAATTCGTCCTAAAACCCTAATTTAAAACCCTAAACCCTAAATGAAACCCTAAAACCCTAATTTCACTTTAAACCTAAAACTAAACCCTAAACCTTAAAACTAAGCCTTAAACCTTAATCCTAAACCCTAAACCTTAATCCTAAAACTAATCCTAAACCCTAAACTATCTTAAACCATAAGACTAACTCGAATTAAAACCAAAAATCCTAACCCAAAACCCTAAACCTACCCGACACCCTTTTTACTTCATTTTTACCCATTTTTAAACTAAGCTAGCATCCTACCACCTATCAAGCATCACCATGACCTCACAAGCAGCCTACCAAGTAGCTCCATCACCTCCCTTGGCCACCAAGTCTTGCCTTGTCACCACCTTGTCACCCCTTTGTAGCCGAACCCTCATACACCCTCCACATCCTTCCACCATTCAATCCTACTCTTCTAGCTCTCAATATTCATCATACTAGCTCCCATGAATCACCTAAGATAGCTTTGACACTAATCAAACAAGAAAACTTGGGCACAAAGGCTTTCCAAGCACTGTATAAGCCAAAACACACACCCTCTTTCAATCACACCTCAAGTTTCATCATAAACACAAATGGTGTCTTAAATCAAACCAAGAAGGATCAAGTGAAGTCCCTAAGCTCAGAATAGAAGCCAATAATCAAGAAAAAGGAGCCCTTGAAGTCATTACTAGGCGTACGAGGCCGAAAACCCCATTTCGACCCATTTTAGCTCAAGTAAGCTCAAAATCTTGTTCAATAAGCTTATAATCTATATTAGATTGTTCATAATACTCTTAAGATCATATATGAACTCTTGTTAAAGCCTTGAATCCTCAAACCCATGTGTTTTTGGTAAAAACCTTAAAAATGACCCGTTTTGATTTTCTAGCTAACGAATCATTTTTCTAAACTTTTGTTACATTAGAACATCTTATTTTTGCTTATTCTAATAAGCTATAACATGCAAATATCATTTGAAACCCTTAAATAAGCTTGCATGGCTTTTTGGACTTGTTTTGTAAATTATTTCCATGCAAGGGGTATATATTGTAACTTTCTAAAATTTATAACTAAAGGGGCTGAAAATGTCATTATTCTAAAGTTATAACTATAAGGACCTATCTTGCCAACTTCTAAAGTTAAAGGTTTGAATTATATATACTTAATATATAATGGACTAAACTTGTAAAAGTCTATAAACCAAGGGTATATATTGCCATTTTTGCAAACTTGAAAATATAAAATATAATATTTTTATATAAATTATAAAAATATATATTAATATTATAAAACTCGATTTTATTAAAACCCGACACATTAATCGTTATTAATCATCAATCGGCGCATTATAAAACAATTACGTTATATATTTAACGTAATTTATCATCGACTAACTTTTGAAGAAACTTAAAATCTTATCGTATCACGTTACTAGGGAGCTTCATGTGAGGAGTTTCATTTAGGTATACGTTTTGACGAGTTTGCTGGATTTACGATTTAAAGTGTCCTGGCTCCTCAAACGTTTACTACATGACCTCTGAATTATGATGGCTCGAACAGTGATACAATATTTCCATAAATTAATAAATCAAAGTAATACGTTAAACTTTATAAAGTTTTGAAACATAAACCATCACACTAAGACTTGACATATTACCCCAGGTTGCGTGACGAAGCCGTTACTTTCACTTTATATACTTTTGCCATCAATCAGATTTCCCCTGTTAAGGTGAGTTCATAGCCTCGCATTTTAAATCTTCTAATGTTTTCATAAACCCGCGAGGGGGATACATGCTATAAACCATGAATACGAGTATTTTTCCAACTGTATGCTATCCTGATATATTATTGCCTAAGTCCTTACTTTTGCCATTAAGACCCCACTATCATGAACCGTTAATTACTTTTCGGAGTAAGCGCGAATGCTGTGAATAGATCTATTTGGGACTGAGCTTCCCCGTTGGTGTACCTATACTTTCTGGTAACCAAACGCACTTCATTTGAAACACTATGCGGGTGTTTGGCAAAGGCACCCGTTGGGGCAACTTATTGTGATTATTGATTATCTCAAGGTCTCAGTGCATGAGCTTAGGGCAATAATACTATTTTTTATAATAAATTATACTCATTGAAATTATTACACTTATGGGTGTATAACAACGCAACCCACTATTGAACTTGTATTCTAACTATTTACTATAAACCTATGAATATCACTCAACCATTGTGTTCACCTTTTTAGCATGCTTATCTCAGGTAACTGAGCACCTAATGGCACGGAATGGCATGAATTTGAAGATGGCTAAACTGTTATCATTCAAACTTTATGTTTTCATGTAGATTTTTGGGACCTCTGTTTGTAAAAACTCTGATGAAATAATGAATGATAACTTATCTTTTAAAAACGTCTCTTTTGAGTCGTTTTCTATGATTATGACTGTTGTACTATGAAATAATACCCCAGATTAGCTTCCGCTGCTATATGTCAAAAATAGGGGTGTTATAGATTGGTATCAGAGCCACGGTTATAGAGAACAAGGTTGAAACCTTAACTATAACTACTTTTCTTTTTCCATCCAAGAAAGTCCTCCGTGCCACTACATCTTCCAGAATAGTATGTAAAGTACATAACTATTATACTATTATATAAATAACTTATGTTATTTACCACTGGGTTGTTAACAGAGCGATGTCTTCTCCCAGCCACCCTACTTCCAATATTGAGGATGCTTTTTCCTCTAACTTTTTGGACTATATCCTGGCTTCCCCGGACTATGTCCCAGCTTCATCGGGAAAAACTTATTCTAGCTCTTCAAATAACTCATTTTTAGTTCCAATAGCTTCACCAACTCTTTCACTTTTTCATGATGACCCCTATATGAAGGTCATGCATGCATACTATGCTAAAGAATCACCTATTCCATCACCAACTATTATGCCTCCATCTTCAATGCTATCTCTAATGTTTAATCCTCAAGAATTCTTTCTTCCTGAGGAATTATTGCCACTTAAGAAACGAGGTCGTGACCGATCATCCTCCTCTACTTCTGCCCTACCTCAAGAATTTAAGATAGGAGAAAGCTCTCGTAAGACAAGTCTGGAACGTCACGAGGAGCAAATTAAGGAAATTTTGAATCACCTAGATGAACTCTCTCTCGACCGCATTGAGCACATAGAAGACAAAATAGAAGGTCTCGGAAATGGTCGGGTGATCATACAACAAGATTTTGACAATCTGGAAGCTGAACTCCGAGAGTCTCGTACTTAAATTGCTAAACTTCAAAGAAAGCAAATGGGAAATAACAGCAAGATTGCTCTGGCTCGCTTCAGGATTGCTAATCTAGAACAAATCATCGAAGAAATCCAAGTCCATCACCAAACAGATATGGAAAGTCTTCTGAATGCAATCTATGAACACAAAAATAGCCAAAAGGACCATCGGACTACTAGATTAGATACTAGTTATAGCTTTTGATAGAACCTAGCCACAGGATGTGTGGTATAAATAACAACACTTGTCAAATTTTGACTATGTACAGTACAAAGGCAAGTCGTTCATGATATAATATAATGGTGATCCTGTTTCGTATTCATCCTGTGTCCTATATTTCATCTTCGTCTTCATCATTATGAATCATATCGT
This sequence comes from Tanacetum coccineum, assembly GCA_026074375.1. Classification (NCBI taxonomy): domain Eukaryota; kingdom Viridiplantae; phylum Streptophyta; class Magnoliopsida; order Asterales; family Asteraceae; genus Tanacetum; species Tanacetum coccineum. Next base: position 7,433 of record BQNB010006829.1, read on the forward strand.
GACTTCTAAATAAATCATAGATACTTATTTGATATGAATTATCTATGAATTATCTATGATATCACTATTGTGACAATGTTTATTTTGAACCTTACGCATTTTAAGAATTATGATATCATTCTTATTACGTGTTGTCTTATGTTGATAGAATGCCTCCCAAAAGGACATCAACATCTGAAGCACCAGCCATGACTCAAGCTGCCATCAGGAAACTAGTTGCTGACAGTGTTGCCACAGCTCTAGAAGCACAAGCTGCAATGATGGCAAATGCTGACAATACCAATAGAAACACCAGAACAAGAGAAGCTCCTGTAGCAAGAAAATGTAGCTACAAAGAGTTCATGAGCTGCCAACCTATCAACTTCATAGGTATGGAAGGAGCTGTTGGACTTATCCGCTGGTTTGAGCGAACTGAATCAGTGTTTTCCCATAGCAACTGTACCGAAGACTGCAAGATAAAGTTTGCTACTGGTACTTTAACTAAAGAAGCTCTATCCTGGTGGAATTCTTTTGCCCAACCTATGGTTTAAGAAGAAGCTTACAAGATTACCTGGGTTGAATTCAAGAAGCTTTTGATAAAAAAGTATTGTCCCCGAACTGAAGTCCAGAAGATGGAAGACGAATTTTACCATCTGACTGTGAAGGGGAATGATCTCAAGGCATATGTGAGAAGATTCCAGGAATTGGCAACCTTATGTCCTACTATGGTGCCAGATTCTGAGAAAATGATAGAAGTTTTCATCGGGGGATTGGCTCAAAGTATTGAAGGGAATGTTACCGCCTCTAAACCTCAAACTCTAGAGGAAGCCATTAACATAGCCCATAGGCTAATGGATCAGGTAACAAAGCATACTCCGGTGCAAGTATCAAGTGATCACAAACGAAAGTTTGACGACAGAGAACTTTCAACAACAACAACTACCGTAACACCAACACCAACAACCGCTACAATAATCACCAACCACAACAGAACAGAAAACAGGAAACCTTCAGGTCTTATGCTGTCATTCCAACTGAAAACAATGGGTATGTTGGAAACCGTCCCTTGTGTAAGAAATGCACTCTGCATCACACAGGACATTGCACTGTTAAGTGTAATACTTGTAACAAGGTGGGCTATCTGACCAAGAACTGCAGAAACAAAGGGCCAGCCACTGGAAGTAATCTGCTACCAGTGACAGTTACTTGTCATGCCTATGGAGAGAAAGGGCATTATGCAAATCAGTGCCGAAAGACCACCACCAACAATGCCCAGGGAAGAGCCTACATGTTGAGGGATAGGAATACTCACCAAGACCCGAACGTAGTCACGGGTATGTTCCTTCTAAATCAACATCTAGCTAGAGTATTATTTGATTCTGGAGCCGATAAAAGTTTCGTATCCATATCTCTTGCTTCTATTCTAAATATTCCACAAATTACAATAGATACCTTTTACAATATCGAAATGGCTGACGGAAACTTAGTAAGCATAAACACCGTTATTCAGGGTGCAACTCTGACTTTGTTAAACCAACCTTTTGAAATTGATCTTATGCCGATCAAACTCGGTAGTTTCGACGTCGTCATTGGTATGGATTGGTTATTCAAGTATCATGCTAGAATTATTTGTGACGAGAAGGTCATCCACATCCCAATCAATGGTGAAACTTTGATCATCCGAGGTGACCAAAGTAAAACCCGACTAAATCTCATATCCTGTATAAAAACCGAAAGATATATATCCCGAGGTTGTCAAGTTTTTGTAATCCAAGTAATGGAAAAGAAGTCAGACGAGAAAAGACTAGAAGATATCCCAGTAGTCAGAGAATTTCCAGAAGTTTTTCATGAAGATCTACCTGGCCTTCCTCCCGTTTGCCAAGTAGAATTCCAAATCGATCTAATTCTAGGAGTGGCACCAGTAGCCCGAACACCCTATAGATTAGCTCCTTCAGAAATGCAGGAACTATCTAACCAACTTCAAGAGTTAGCAGACCGAGGTTTTATCCGACCAAGTACTTTGCCTTGGGGAGCTCTTGTCTTATTTGTCAAAAAGAAAGACGGATCTTTCAGGATGTGTATCGATTACCGGGAGTTGAATAAACTTACCGTAAAGAATCGTTACCCATTACCCATGATCGATGACTTATTTGACCAACTTCAAGGTTCGAGTGTCTACTCAAAGATTGACTTAAGATCAGGCTATCATCAACTGAGAGTTAGGGATGAAGATATTCCCAAGAATGCTTTCAGAACAAGATACGGACATTATGAATTTCAAGTGATGCCATTTGGTTTAACTAACGTACCTGCTATATTCATGGATCTCATGAATCGTGTGTGTAAACCATACTTAGATAAATTTGTGATAGTGTTCATCGATGATATTCTCATCTACTCTCGTAACAAAGAAGAGCATGAAAATCATCTGAGAATAATCCTAGAATTACTCAAGAAAGAGAAGTTGTATGCCAAGTTCTCCAAGTTTGATTTCTGGATTCGTATCGTGCAATTTCTTGGACACTTAATTGATAGTCAAGGACTTCATGTTGACCACGCCAAGATTGAAGCAATTAAGAATTGGACATCTCCTACTACACCTATAGAAATACGTCAATTCTTAGGGCTCTCCAGTTATTATCAAAGGTTTATCAAAGATTTCTCAAAGATTGCAAAGTCTTTGACTGAACTAACCTAGAAGAACAAGAAGTATATCTGGGGCGAAGACCAAGAGACAGCTTTTCAACTACTAAAACAGAAGCTATGTGAAGCTCCAATCTTAGTATTACCAGAAGGAAATGATGATTTTGTTGTATAATGTAATGCATCCCATCAACGTCTGGGAGCGGTGTTAATGCAAAGAGAGAAGGTTATTGCATATGCATCCCGACAACTTAAGCCTAATGAAGAAAACTATACCACTCATGATCTCGAATTAGGAGTAGTAGTATTCGCTCTTAAAATTTGAAGACACTATCTGTATGGAACCAAATGTAATCTGTTCACTGATCATAAAAGTCTTCAGTACATCCTTGATCAGAAAGAATTGAACATGAGACAACGTCGTTGGCTATAATTACTTGCAGATTACGATTGTGAAATTCGCTACCATCCTGGAAAGGCAAATGTTGTAGCAGATGCCTTAATCAGGAAGGAACGAATCAAAACACTTCGAGTTAGATCATTAGTTTATGACCATTCCATCCAAACTATTACCTCATAAATTGCTCAAAGCTCAAACTAAGCACTCAAAAGAAGAAAACATCAAGGCTGAAAAACTACAGAGGAGATGACAAAGCATTAGAAAATACTCTATGAGTACCCGATGTATCAAGAAATCGAATGGTTACCAACTCTTTGTAATCTAAGAGACTTATCATGCATGAGTCTCATAAAACTAAGTATTCCCATTCACCTAGTCTACAATGTAACAGATCTAAAGAAACTCTATTGGTGGCCTAACATGAAGGCCAATCATAGGCTGAGTATGTTTGAAAATTTTGACATGCTCTAGGAGTTCAAGCACATGTCAGAAGCATCCTGGCTATACTGGTAAAACCAGATATTCCTATGTAAAAGTGGGAGAGAATAACAATGGATTTCATCACAAAACTACCCAAAACCTCAAACGAACATGACACAATCTGGGTCATTGTCGATCGCCTTACCAAATCTGCACATTTCATCCCTACCCGAGAGACAGATAGTATGGAAACCCTTACAAGATTGTACATAAAAGAAATAGTCTCCTAGCATGGAGTGTCGATATCCATCATCTCAGATCGTGATAGTCATTTCACATCCAGATTCTAGAAATCATTGCAGAATGCTTTAGGTACTCAATTAGACATGAGTACGACATATCATCCCGAAACTGATGGACAAAGTGAAAGAACCATCCAAACACTTGAAGACATGCTTCGAGCCTGTGTTATAGATTTTGGAAAAAGATGGGAAAAACACTTACCATTAGTAGAATTTTCTTACAATAACAGTTACCATGCCAGTATTAAGGCAACACCATTTGAGGCACTTTACGGAAAGTGCAGATCACTTGTTTGCTAGGCCGAAGTTAGAGATGTTCAACTTACGGGACTAGAAATAATCCATGAAACCACTGAAAAGATAGTGAAAATTCGACAACGCATGCAAGCTGCAAGAGACTGGCAGAGAAGTTATGCCAATATAAGACGAAAGCCTTTAGAGTTTTAAGTTGGAGATTCGTGTTATGTTAAAAGTGTCACCTTGTAAAGGAATCATCCAATTTGGAAAAAGAGGAAAGCTTAACCCTCGGTACATTAGACCTTTCAAAATCCTTGAACAAATTGGCCCAGTAGCATATAAACTTGAGCTTCCTGAAGAACTCCATAATGTCTACAAGTACTTTCCACGTTTCTAATCTAAAGAAATGCTTATCTGACGAATCTCTTGTCATTCTAATGAAAGAACTTCAACTTGATGACAAACTCAATTTTGTGGAAGAACCCGTAGAAATCATGGATCGAGAGGTCAAACAACTGAAACAAAGTCGTATTCCTATAGTCAAAGTATGATGGAACTCTAAAAGAGGACCAGAATTTACGTGGGAACGCGAAGATCAAATTCGTGCCAAGTATCCACATTTGTTTTCAAACATCACTCCGACATCCAACTAAATCTCGGGACGAGATTTCTTTTAAGGGATGAGGACTATAACAACCCGTAAATTTTCATCAATGTAAATATCCATCTATTAAATTAGATGCAATGTAGTATCCATCTACTAAATTATATGCACTTTATATACCACCTTTATACAGGGAATTTTTTTTGCTTTATCTCATTATGCAACGTAACTTGCATCTCTAAAGTAAACGAGCTCACGCAACCTACCTATGTCAACTCTATCTACATTTATGTCAAACAAACATCATAACATGTCAAGTCAATAATCTATTATCCATTTTATCATGTATGTTATTTAACGTAGTTTTGACGACGTTATTATCAAATGAACATAAACCGTTAACGTTTATGCCTAAACCCTAATCATATGTAAAGTATACATATAATACCAATGTACAAGGCCCCATAAAGTATGTGTACAAGTGTACAATGCACCACATTTGAATATCTTTTCCCTCCTAAATCAAGTTACAACTTTCTAAAGCACAATGTTTAAACCTAACAAGCTATAAACCTAATTATGTCCATTTAACTCCGAAATCATGTTTAAACCTGGACCACCCACGTGAGCACAAGGTCAATACTAATCATGACTTTCTAAACCCTAAACTTAAACTCTAATTCATTCTAAAACCGTAATTTAAAACCCTAAACCCTAAATGAAACCCTAAAACCCTAATTTCACTTTAAACCTAAAACTAAACCCTAAACCTTAAAACTAAGCCCTAAACCTTAATCCTAAACCTTAATCCTTAATCCTAACCCTAATCCTAACACTAAACCTTAATCCTAAAACCTAATCTATCACTAATCCTAACCCTAATCCACGAATTAAAACCCTAAAACCCAAACCCAAAATCAAACCAACCTGTTACCCCTTTTTCTTTCATTTTGACCCATTTTAAACCTAAGCTAGCACCCTAACACCTCAAGCACCTCTATGAAATCATCAACACATCACCAAGCAGCCTACCAAGCACCTCCATCACGTCCCTTGGCCACCAAGTTGTAAAATCACCTCCTTGTCACTCTATATATGCCACGGCTTCACCACCACCCCACAACTCACCATAGATATTTTTATAGCTCACCCTACTCAGTAATCACGCCTCCCTTGTCCACCTTATCTATCTATGACACATAAGCAAATAAGAAAACTTGGGCACGAAGGCTTTCCAAGCACTATATAAGCCAAAACATACACACTCTTTCAATCACACCTCAAGTTTCATCATAAACACAAATGGAGTCTTAAATTAGGCAAAATGATCAAGTGAATCCAAGCTCAAATAGAACCAAGAACTCAAGAAAAAAACCCTTGAAGCGTTACTATGCGTACAACCCAAAACCACTAATTTTGACCCCATTTAGCACAAGTAACTCAAAAATATGTTCAATAATCTTATAATCTGTATTAGAATGGTCATAAAACACATAAGATCATATATGAAACTCTTGTTAAAGCCTTAATCCTCACACCCATGCTTTTTGATTAAAACCTAAAAATGAACCCGTTTTGATTTTCTAGCTAATAACGAATCCTTTTTCTAAACTTTTTAACGTTAGAACATCTTAATTTTTGCTTATACTAATAACTATAACCTGCAATATCATTTGGAAAATACCTAAAAATAACTTGCATGCCTATGGGACTTGATTTGTAAATATTTCTATTCAAAAGGTTATATACGTAACTTTTTCTAAATTTTATAACTAAAGGGCTGAAAATGTCTTTATTTTTAAAGTTAAACTAAAGGACCGATACTTGCCAAGTTCTAAGTCGAAAGAGTTTCAATTAATATATCTTTATATAAAAAGACAAAACTTTAAAAGTTAAAGGGTATGTATTACCATTTTTGTAAAGTGTTCAAATAAAAGTTATAATACTTATAAATTATAAAAAAATAAATATATATTAATATTATAAAACTTGATTTTTATTAAACCCCACACATTTATCTTATTAATCACGATCGACGCATCGGCGCATTATAAAACAATTACGTTATATATTTAACGTAATTTATCATCGACTAACTTTTGAAGAAACTTAAAATCTTATCGTATCACGTTACTAGGGAGCTTCATGTGAGGAGTTTCATTTGGGTATACGTTTTGACGAGTTTGCTGGATTTACGATTTAAAGTGTCCTGGCTCCTCAAACGTTTACTACATGACCTCTGAATTATGATGGCCCGAACAGTGATACAATATTTCCATAAATTAATAAATCAAAGTAATACGTTAAACTTTATGAAGTTTTGAAACATAAACCATCACACTAAGACTTGACATATTACCCCAAGTTGCGTGACGAAGCCGTTACTTTCACTTTATATACTTTTGCCATCAATCAGATTTCCCCTGTTAAGGTGAGTTCATAGCCTCGCATTTTAAATCTTCTAATGTTTTCATAAACCCGCGAGGGGGATACATGCTATAAACCATGAATACGAGTATTTTTCCAACTGTATGCTATCCTGATATATTATTGCCTAAGTCCTTACTTTTGCCATTAAGACCCCACTATCATAAACCGTTAATTACTTTTCGGAGTAAGCGCGAATGCTGTGAATAGATCTATTTGGGACTGAGCTTCCCCGTTGGTGTACCTATACTTTCTGGTAACCAAACGCACTTCATTTGAAACACTATGCGGGTGTTTAGCAAAGGCACCCGTTGGGGCAACTTATTGTGATTATTGATTATCTCAAGGTCTCGGTGCATGAGCTTCGGGCAATAATATTGTTTTCTATAATAATTGTACTCATTGCAATTATTACACTTATGGGTGTATAACAACGTAACCCACTATTGAACTTGTATTCAAACTGTTTACCATAAACCTATGAATATCACTCAACCATTGTGTTGACCTTTTTAGCATGTTTATCTCAGGTATTTGAGCAACTTATGGCACAGAGTGGCACGGACATGAAGATGGCTAAACTGTTATCATTCAAACTTTATGTTTCATGTAGATTTTGGGACCCCTGTTTGTAAAAACTCTGATGAAATAATGAATGATAACTTATCTTTTAAAAACGTCTCTTTTGAGTCATTTTCTATGATTATGACTGTTGTACTATGAAATAATACCCCAGATTAGCTTCCGTTGCTATATGTCAAAAATGGGGGTGTTATAGCTACCATTTAAGAAAAATTTAAAATAGCGGTTTGAATATTTTAATAATAAAAATAATCTTCATCAAACCGCTATCACGTAGCGGTTTCCCTGCTTTCATTTAAATATTCATATTTTCATCAAGCTGCTACCAGGCAACATCAAACCCTTATATAGCATATCCATGGCAAATTGATATCTAGCAACAAAGGCAAACCGCTATCTAGCAATAAGTACAAACCGCTATCTAGCAACAAATGCAAACCGCTATCTAGAAAACTAATGTAAACCGCTATCTAGAAAACTAATGCAAACTGCTATCTAGAAATCTAACCTTTTATTCAATTTTCTTACCTTTTTTGGCTAATCCAAAGATAGTCCAAGTCATCCTAGATCCTTTTGATCACCTAGCAGGCAATTTTTTTAACATCCTTATCTTCTCATTACATCACTATAAAGCCTTACACCACATATAAGCCACGAAATCCTTGAAATTCTTACGAGGACATGCAAACTTGCTTAGCTACACACAATAATTTTATACTAACATGCACAAGCATACAAACCTATTACAATAACGGAAAATCGCCGTTTGACTTTAGAAAGTCAACCAACATGCGAAAATCAACAATCCATGAAATATATTGAAAGAGGGTCTCAACTAAGCATCAAACAATCGTTACTACAAACTTATTAACAAATCCCAGCAATTAAATCACACCACTTTACACTTTACAGGATTTCAATAAAAAACGCAAACAAGAATCATCTTAGGATCTAAATGAGTTTGATTTATACAAAACCAATTATGATCGAGTAATCTATACCCCTATCCGCACCTATCCCAGCCACCAATTAATGATTACAAACAACATTTTAATTTTCGAAAACCCTAGGTATAATGTTTAGAGATTTTCAAAGATTTAATGTGTTTTGTGTCAATTCCTTTAAACCAGAGTGATATCTAATGATATAGAATGAGTTTTAACAATTACCTTTGCAAGAAAAACATTGAAAATCAAGGAATGACTAATGGAGAATTGAAGGTGGTGGTTTGCGAGTGTGTGTGTGTGCTAGTTTGACCAAGATGTGTGGAGGTTTGACCAAAAGATCAAACCGCTGCCTATTTATACCTCTAAGTTTCAAGTTGGCAGTTTTGGTCCTTGGGGTTTCTAGCACTTTTAACTTTTGGTTTATAGTATCCTAAGGTTAAATTACGTTTGGGGATTAGCAGTTTTAGTCCCTATTGTTTATAAAGTCTCGGAAACACATAGTAGATTGCATCTAAGTCCCTAAACTTTTTTACAAATGACAATATTGGCCCTTTGAGTTAAAATTAATTAACTCCCCCTCAAATTATAACCCCTTTTCAAATACAAAAACCTTTTACATTAATTGTGTGATGTTTTAGAAACCCGTTTGATGAACTAAATTTTGAAATCACTCTCCCCCTCAAACAATGACCAGTTTTGTATTTAAAGAGCTGTAGTCGTTGTTTGAGTTGAAATTTTTTATTATAAAGGCCTCAACTGATTAATTTTCAACAACATTTTTCCACCGTGTTTAACACAAATAATTTTGAAAAATCAATGAAGAAAAAATTATCTGGTTATGAAAAGGAAGATTTCTCTTCCGTAAGAAGAAAAATGCATTGAAACATACATTATTCTCATGATGCATGGATATAAAGTAATCAATGCTCAGGAAAAATTAATTACCCGTTGTTAGGAACAACTGTCTTTTTGGTGACATGCATTCCTCAGATTGAAAAGCGAGTTGCAGTCTCAAATAACTGCAAGCCATGAAGACATGTTTTAAAAGGTTTGAACTTCTGCTCGAACTTTATTTAAAGATCCGTGTCATTATTGAATAACATTTCTAGGTCCGTAAATATTATCGATTTTCAAAAGACATGTCTTATTTTTTTTTGGTATTTTATATTTTTTTGATTTTTTATGGTTTTTGTAGGTTTTATATTTTTGTATTTTTCTTTTTGTTTGTAAATATATACATAGGATACAGAATGACCATGCTTTACTCATCCTCCCTGTCTTGAAGACGTTTAAGGGTTTCGGGGGACATACTCTTCATTCCAAGTCGCAGGAGTAGAAATTCAAACCGCTCTATTGGCTAGGGGTGAGCAAAAGAAACCGAAAAAACCGAAACCGAACCAAAAACCAAAAAAACCGAACTAAAAAAACCGACTGAAACTAGAAACCGATGGTTCGGTTTTTAATTTTTCAAAAACCGAAAAATTTCAGTTCGGTTTCGGTTTTTGTCCAAAAACCGAACCGTAAAAACCGAACCGAACCGAACCAAATCAGCTTTATAATAATATATAATTAATATAATATAAATAAATAAATAATAAATCAAAATTTTAAATTCATATTTATTTTGTGGATGAAATTATATTATATACATTATATATATTATCTTAATGTTTATATATATTTGTTTGTCGTGTACGTGTGTTTACTTGATAATATATCGTTACATATATGACAATGACCATACTATGTGTATTTTCACATGAATGTGTATGTCTCTCATTTATATGTGTATAAATGTAGAAATTTGTGTAAATATTATTAGGCTCATATTGACAAAAAAATTAGAAAAAATATCCAATTTTCTACGTAAAACAAGTCTATTAATATAAAATTTTCACAACCAAATATAAACGGTTTGAAACCGAAAAAACCAAAAAACAAACCGCAAAAACCGAGAAACCAAAAAAACCAAACCGCCAAAAACCGAGCGGTTTCGGTTTCTGGTTTTATAAAAACCGAATATTTCGGTTTGATTTCGGTTTTAGCCAAAAACTGACCCAAACCGAACCGTGCACACCCCTACTATTGGCAATGCCTTAGTGAATATGTCTGCAAGCTGATAATCCATTGTCGTAACGTAAAGTTCAACCACGCCATTCTCGACTTGCTCTCTAATGAAATGGTGACGTATGTTGATGTGCTTTGACCGGGAGTGTTGGATGTTGTTTCAGTAGAGGGCGATTGCACTTTTGTTGTCACAATGCAGAGGTATATTATTGAATGCAAAGCCATAGTCCATTAGCTGTGACCTCATCTAATGTATCTGAGCACAGCATCCATACATGGCAATGTATTCAGCCTCTGTGGTTGAGATAGCTGTGCTTTTCTTTTTCTTTTATGACCAACTCACTAATTTGTCTACAAGAAACTGAGCACTTCCTGACGTACTTCTCCTTGTGTCTTGACAACCTGCATGGTCAGCATCTTCATGGGCTATTAGTGTCATAACGGTGTCCTTCGGATACCAAAGACCCTAGTTAATGGTGCCTCGTAGGTACCGATAGACCCGCTTAATTGCCTCATGGTGCTTTTTGGTAGGCTTAGCCTGATACCTAGCATACATGTACACTACGAATACCAGATCTGGTCTACTAGCAATGAGGTACATTAATGAGCTGACCATTCCTCAAAACCGAGTCTAGTTAACCTGAAATCCCTAAGGGGCACTCATCCAGTTTTGATCTATCAACCATTGGTGTATCTACAGGGTCAGACGTATCCATTCCATATTTAGTTAAAATTTTGAGAGCATATATTGACTGATTAATGAAGATGCCTCTGGCACTTAAAGAAACTTGTAATCCTAAGAAAAATAACATTTTACCCATCATTGACATCTAAAATTTTGAACTCATCTCTTTGGAAATTATGTCACAAGCTTTAGGATCAGTCGAGGCAAATATGATATCATCTACGTAAATTTGAACAAGAAGAATATGTTTGCTTGTTTTTTCGAGTGAATAATGTAGGATCCACCACACCCTTAGAGAACTTGTTATCTAGAAGAAACCTTGATAATGTGTTATACCATGCCCTTGGAGCCTGCTTTAGACCATAAAGAGCCTTCTTCAGACGATAGACATGTGTTGGGTGATCTGGATCAACAAAGCCCTTGGGTTGACTGACGTAGACTTCTTCTTTCAACTCGCCATTCAAGAATGCAGTCTTGACATCTATCTGGTAGATGATCATGTTTTTGCTGGCGACATTTGCAATGAAGATTCTAATAGCCTCTATTCGTACAACCGGTGCAAATGATTCCTCAAAATCGATACCCCCATCTTGTCGATATCCCTTCACTACTAACCATGCCTTGTTCTTCCAAACATCACCATACTCATCAAGCTTTACTTTGTAAATCCACTTGAGAGCGATTATCATAACACAGTCTAGTTTTGGAACTAATTCCCATATTTGAAGCTGATCAAATTCGTGGATTTTTTCTTGCATAGCTTCAAACCAACAAGCTTCATTTATAACAGTCTTAACATTATTGGGTTTAACTTTTAACAGTACAAAATTGTAAAGGTACCACAAGGCATCTATAGCTAACTATTTTCTGGTAGATGATGGATGAGAAGGTTTACTGATTACATTATCCAGTAGGTGATCCTTGGACTATTTTCTAAGATAATTATGTGGTTGAGTAACTTATGTAGATTCAGATGAACTAACATCCCTAGATGATGACTCATCAGAACTAGGTTCCAGAGCAAACACATTTACAAAGAGATTGTTGTCAGCTTGAGCAAAAGGATTTTCTTCAATAGTGGGTCCAGCTACAACACCTTGATGTGAGATAGGAGGTTGTACAACAGAGGATGACGGTGAATAACTTATGGACGATGCATCTTGATCAATGGTTGTAGAAGAAGGTGTACCGGCTAAAACAAATGGAACTTAAGCTGCAAGAGTAGGAGGTATCGGTCTTTCAACATTAGGAGGTTCAAGGTACTGATCAAACATCGGTTGGAATAAAATCTCCAAATCTTTATTGGTTGGTGGTACATAAGGAGCTGTAGGGACATGATCTGGTATGAGCCCTAAACTGATTTGTCCAGGCATCAACAAAATAGGCCCAGGTCCTATACTGATGTACATAGGAGCAATTGGCTCAGTCAGCTCATCAAATTACACGTGAATAGTTTCCATGATTCGTCGTGTTTTTTTGTTGTAGATTCGATAACCCTTCCTATTAGGAGCATAACCAATGAAAATCCCTATATGTTGGGAATAAAAGGATTCTTAACTGTTACTACTGCTGGTTTAAGTTACAACTGCTAGTTGTGGTTACTGCTACTGATGACGTCAAATAGCATCATTTATCTTATGATATCAACCTATTTTGTATAGTTATTGCAAAGAATTGTTACTTAATCATTTATATATGAGAATTGTAGTAATTATGGAGTAATTGGTGAAACTTAGCAAAAGGCACACATTCTGGAGCTTAAATGAAGATATTTTGAAGATTACTATTCTAAAGACCATTACGCCGTATCCATTAAGAAGATACAGCGTATCCGTGCCTGCACTCACCAAAGACCACAGAAGAATAAAGACCTCAATACGCCGTACCCAAAGATCCAATACGCCGTACCTAAGAAGCTCAATACGCCATACCCATGATGTACAAAACACCATACCAGAGTAGCCTAATACGTCGTACCCAAGGACCCTAATACACCATACCGGAAGAGCTCAATACGCCGTACCCAATAAGTCCGATACGCCGTACCCAATAAATCCGATACGCCGTATCGAGGAGGCCCGATACACCGTATCCAATAGATCTAATATGCCGTATCTAATTTCCTATGCATGAATTTTGGAATATTTTATTCTTAGAGCCCACGACAAACAACCCTAATACGCCGTATTGAGTTCCGATACGCTGTATCGAACCGAATTCCAGACCACTATATATATAAACAACCATAAACTCAGTTTTAGGCATGCAAGTGAATCCCTAAACCACCAAATCGACCAAGAAATGATCAGAAGAGCATAGAAGGGTAGAAAAGAGCCTCAAGATCATAAGAAAACTCTTGTAATCTTCGCGCAACCGATTATGCATTTGATCAATATTTCTTTACTTTAATCATTCATATATCAAACCGTATGTATATTTACAATGACTATCGGCTGATACCTTTAGGTATCAACCATGTTTATGAAAATCTAATGTTTGGTTTGTTTATCTTAATTGCTTAATTTATTATTGATTGCAGTTTATGTTTATCAATTTATATTCGTTTACGTACTTAAGTATGTGACCTATCATTCAACTGGGTCTAGTCCTACATATTTAATGCGCTGCAACTTCGGTGTTGTTTGGGTGTAGGCTAAGAGTCTGGGATAGCTCTCCATATTACAACTTATATATCTCAAATAATAGGATCATAAATATTGACCTATCTTTTCCTTTAGATTAGTGAGCTTAGTTGAGCCATAAGGTAACCTTGGTATCAACGAGTACATTCTTATTCCATTGGTAAGGACTCGGACAGTGGACTACTAGTATATAAAGAGCCGTTAAGCAGTAAGTGGGTAAAGTCTCGATGAGCTATGGTTTAGTAAGAGCACCATTACTTGGATCCTAAGATAAATTATAATCAACATAAGGATGCTTTATATGGATGCATCTAATTATGACAGGATTAGCGTGTCTAGGTTTTAGGAAGAAGTACTGCCTAAGTCTAGGAATGATATGCCCTTCGAGATAAGACAATCATTACACTAAATAAACAAACATGCATTTTAACAGATTATTCATGGTTAATACATTTCCCTTACATTAGTTCTTGACCGCTTCTCTATCGTTTATTTGTCTTCTTGTGTGTGTTTATTGCTTTACTTGTCATTAAAAACTTAGGTTAGATACACAAAACGTGCCAGTCTCTCAGGCTAAAACCCCCCTTATGCATTAGTTTTAGGTTTAACTTAGATAACTAAAATACTAATAGAATTAGGAATTAATGCTCTCGCTCCCAGTGATCGACACCCTACTTACCAATGAAGCTACATCTTGACCGTGTACACTGCCCGTTAAAGTGTTGTTTTTAGGTATAGTCGGCATAAAATAAATAGTAAAACTTGATACATAAAATACCTATGCACAACGACACATCAAGTTTTTGGCACCGTTGTCGGTGAGTGAAGTTGTTTAATTCTTGTTTTTATTAGTGTTTTAGTTTAGTTTAGATTTAGTTTAGATTAATTTGCATATTTGTGTGTTTGTTTTGTGTGTTTGATTTTTGCATTGTATATTTTGCATATTGTGTGTTTGTGTGCATTATTACAGTTCACTGTAACCTTCTGAGTCAAATACTCAATACAGCGTATTTAATTTATTAGATACGGCGTATAATTTTTTTTCAAACCAATACAGCGTATTCGACTCTATCATAAATACAGCGTATTCAGTTTACTGAATACGGCGTATTAGGCTATTTGACAGTTTTCTTTCCTAACAAATTTATTACATGTTAAAATGTATGACCCAAACATTATTATGAAGGAGTATATCAGGCTTGAGGAAGAAAAAGCTCGTAGGCATGGTAAGGTGTATAACAGGGAAACTGCTACGTATGGTAAGATCTGGGATAATGACGACGTTCACGACCTCGGATCTATTGAAACTGAATTCCCAGCTATAGTCTTCAATGACACGTTAATATCTGAAGCATCACTCTCATGTGAGCCTATGGTAAGTTCTCTTAACAATGAAATTGACTTTAGAATATTGTTTGACGAATCCAACGATGAAGATTACACGATAATTTTCAATAAAAATTCATTTTCCTATAAAATAAAAATGGATTCGGAAAATGATAATGATAAAGTCAATATGCTTTTGCTTCCATCACCCAAGCCTACGGTCAGTTATTTTGATGATTTAGACTTCTTTAAATATTTTGAGAATGAATTTCCAGCCATTGTTTACAATGATGCTCAAACGTCTAAATCAGATCTATTAATTGAACCCACTTTAAACCCTTAACATATCGATAAATTTAATTTAAAAGATGAAACATCATTATCTGAATTTGATAAAGAGGAACAAAACATTTTAAACTTTAATAATCTATTTCCTTTTAATGTAATTTATCCCAATGATTCAAAATCAGATAAGGACAATGATGATGATAAAGTCGATATTGAACACTCTTCAGGGGATTTATCTATTAAACCATTACCTGATTTAATAAATACCGATGTTGGTGCCTATGCACATGGGTCAAATAAGCTTTTGGAAACAAGTCATGATACATCTAATAAATTTTTCAAAACTAAAACTTTTACCAAGGAATTAAATGTTGATACTATGACTTAGAATCATCTTAACAAAGGGATGTCATTAATTTTCCTAATCAAGAATTTGTATGTGCCATTTGGCATCCCGTTCGACCCTAATTTGTTTTATAAGGATGGGAGTAAATTGGGGCAAGTCTAACTTAAATACTTTTCTGTAAACAAAAGTGCTTGCTGGGAGACAACCCGAAATGTATTTTCAATTTTTATCTAGTCTGTCTTCCCAGACTATTTATACGTCATATCCAAACCCTAGATATGGCGTATTGCTATCTGGACGTTATCCAGTCTTTATTTTCAGCATAGTCTATACGAAGTATTCATTAAATGAATACAGCGTATACAAGTATCAATACGGTGTATCTTGGGGATAGGATACGGCGTATCAACTTCCTGTACAGTTTTAGGAATTTATTTTGAGTCTAACCAAACGAATACACGAATATAGAATTGCATTTGTTTTTTGAGAATTTGCACAGGACCTCGTGAAAGAAAAATCAACGAATATTGGTGGAGAATCGACAAATCTTCAAGGCGGCTGTTCAACACGAATTCTTGCTTATAAACGTAACTTGGAGAATCTACCAAGCAAATATCAGGGGAGTTTCTCATTTTAATTTTTTTTAAATTTCCGTATTTAATGTTTTATATATACAACGAGGACGTTGTATAATTCAAGTGGGGGGATGGAATTAGAATATTTACTTGTCCTAATTTTCACAATAAAAGGCTTAAATTATGCTCAAATTTATTTTTTTTCAAGTATATTTTTGTGAAATTATGTTACATAACCCACACACAATAACCCTTGATAGATATTGTGAGGATTTAACCTTTTTGTTTTCAAATGTTTACCTAAATTCCACAAAATATGAGTGTGCCGGTGATGTTGTAGACTTTAGAACTTGGCTTGGTATATCTATCCGAGACTACAATAATAAGTATTATGGATTTAATTAGAGTAACTTGTTTAAATTGGTAAATCTTAGGAGTATAACCAAATTGCCTATACATGTTGTTTATTAACTAACTACACCGGTTAGTTAACCTCCCGTTAAATCCTTTTCCAGTCTCATCTTTAGAGTGATGATCCACTAGAACAACCCGTAGAGCCAATCCTTTAGGAATTTACACCAACTATTTGTTTTGTTACACCCGTACACGTTAATCTACCCTGTTAGATTAAGTTTAATTTACAGTTGCTAGTTGCTTAAAGTGTAAAGTTTGTATTTCTCGAGTCTTGTGTCATTTTCTATCTTTGGTGCGGTTGGAAATTTACATATTGCAAATGGGAATGTATATTAGTAGTCAAAACTCATGTGATTTTACTACCGTCATAATTATTGGTGAATCCAAAGAAATTACCAAAGGAATTATCCGAAATTATTATGATCGTGAAGATGGTGAAAATACACCGAGATTTGAAGTTTAGTTAGCAAAAAAAAAAAAATTCGAAAAAATGAGAAAAATACAAAAAAGAGAAAGAGAGTTTGAAGATAATCGTTTCGCAAAGAGAATTTACGAAATGAATTATACGAAGGATCGATTATTCGTTGATACGTCAAAGAAAATCAACGATGTAGAGTATTGTACAAAGTGAAAGATATCGCCACTTACCTTGAAGAGTATGTAAAGTTTTGGGATGATTGGGAAGTTGATCGTTACGGGAACGCCAACTTAGGTTGTTGTTTTTGATCAATGATCAAGATGTTGTAAATAGTCTTGTCTTTATCATAGTAACAGTCGGGAAATAAGTGTCTAGCAACTTGTATCTTAGTCTTAATCTATTTGTTTCTTGATTTTTATTTAACAACAATTTACTTCCCTCTCACCTAATGATTAACCGCTGGTTTTACTCGAACGTGGATGTGATAGAGCGTGTATGTCTATCCCGACGATTCGGGTGTGTATGCATGTCTTAGCTGCCTTGTTGGTTTACGACTTTTGGTGAAAGTTAGAAGGTTCCTACCCTAAATTACTCTACTAGTCCTAATATTTAGCTTTTTCGAGGTGGGAATGAGCAGTCACATGTGTCTATCCCGTCTATTTAGGTGTGTATGCGTGGTCTTTGTCACCCTCCTGGAATATTGGTATCGATGAAAGATTAGTTAGAGTAATCAACCGTACGCCTTTCCATACAAAAAACCTATATTTACCTTTATAAACTTGTTACTCCTTGGCCTTAGTGGTGGAGATGTATATCCTTGCCAAGCTTATAATAGAATACTCGTCATGACCTACCAATTGAGCGAATTAGTTACATGTTACCATATAGATTAGTTGAGTGATTTGAGTGTTTTCATCTTCCTATTTCATGAGGTGTTTGGTTGTGTACTTGTAATAGATCGAATTAATGCTTTAACGGAAAATATCCTTAGGGATACATTTTTATAAACTTCTAAAGGCTATTTGAGGACAAGTAGGATTCAAGTAGGGGGATAGTTGATGACATCAAATAACATCTATTTTATAGAATCATTTATCCCATGATATTAACCCATTTTGTATAGTTATTGCAAAGAATTGTTACTTAATCGTTTATATTTGAGAATTGTAGTAATTATGGAGTAATTAGTGAAACTTAGCGAAAGGCGCGCATTCCGGAGCTTAAATGAAGATATTTTGAAGATTACTATTCTGAAGACCAATACACCATATCCATTAAGAAGATACGGCGTATCCGTGCCTGCACTCACCAAAGACCATAGAAGAATAAAGACCTTAATACGCCGTACCCAAAGAGCCAATATGTCGTACCCAAGAAGCTTAATACGCCATACCTATGATGAACAAAACACCGTACCAGAGTAGCCCAATACGCCGTATCCAAGGACCCTAATACACCGTATCGGAGTAGCCTAATACGTCGTACCTAAGGACCCTAATACACTGTACCGGAAGAGCTCAATATGCCGTACCCAATAAGTCTGATACGCTGTATCGAGGAGGGCCAATATGCCGTATCCAGTAGATCAGATACGCCATATCCAATTTCCTACGCATGAATTTTAGAATATTTTATTCTTGGAGCCCACGCCAAGCAACCCTGATACACCGTATTAAGTTCCGATATGCCATATCAAAATTACTTCTAGACCACTATATATATAGATGACCTTAAACTCAGTTTTAGGCATGCAAGTGAATCCCTAAACCACCAAATCGATTAAGAAACGATCAGGAGAGCATAGAAGGTCAAAAAAGAGCCTCAAGATCATAGGAAAACTCTTTTAATCTTTGCGTAACCAAATATGCGTTTGATCGAGGTTTCTTTACTTTAATCGTTCATATATCAAACCGTGTGTATTTTTACAATGACTATCGGCTAATACCTTTAGGTATTAGCCGTGTTTATGAAGATCTAATGATTGGTTTTTTTTATCTCAATTGCTTAATTTATCATTGATTGTTGTTTATGTTTATAAATTTATATTCATTTATGTGCTTAAGTATGCGACTTATCATTCAACTGGGTCTAGTCCTACATATTTAATGCGCTGCAACTTCAATGTTGTTTGGGCATAGGCTAAGAGTCCGGGATAGCTCTCCATATTGCAACTTATATATCTAGAATAATAGGATCATAAATATTAACCTATCTTTGCCTTTAGATTAGTGAGCTTAGTTGAGCCATAAGGTGACCTTGGTATCAACGAGTACATTCTTATTCCATTGGTAAGGACTCGGACAATGGACTACTAGTATATAAAGAGCCATTAAGTAGTAAGTGGGTAAAGTCTCAATGAGCTAGGGTTTTGTAAGAGCATCACTACTTAGATCCTAAGCTAAATTATAATCAATATAAGGATGCTTTATGCAGATGCGTCTAATTGTGACAAGATTAGCGTGTCTAGGTCTTAGGAAGAAGTACCGTCTAAGTCTAGGAATGATATGCCCTTCGAGATAAGACAATCATTGCACTAAATAAACAAACCTGCATTTTATCAGATTATTCATGGTTGATACATTTACCTTACATTAGTTCTCGATCGCTTCTCTATCATTTATTTGTCTTCTTGTGTGTGTTTATTGCTTTACTTGTCATCAAAACCTTAAGTTGGATACACAAAACTGTGCCAGTCTCTCAGGATGAAACCATCCTTTTGCATTAGTTTTCGGTTTAACTTAGATAACTAAAATACTGATAGAATTAGGAATTAATGCTCTCGCTCTCAGTGATTGACACCCTACATACCAACGAAGCTACATCTTGACCGGGTACACTGCCCGTTAAAGTGTTGTTTTTAGGTATAGTCGACATAAAATAAATAGTAAAACTTGATACATAAAATACCTATGCACAACGACTGCTGCTCAAGATTGAAGAAAATATTCTAAGTCATTACTATTGTTAGAGTAATATTATTACTACCAGTATAACTGTTACTAATGCTAGAAGAGTTTCTGCTGTTAGACTTAGTTAGTACTGTTAGTCTGTTTTAGTACTGCTAAAGTGATATGTATAAGATATTTTAGGAAAAGATATGTATTTGTAGAAAACACGTTGTAAGCCCATTAGGGCTCCTTGGTGTATAAAAAGAGACCCTAGGGCATGTAGTTTATATCTTAATTTTTACACAGTCATTTAAAGCTTCAAGGTTTTGTATAACCCTAACACTATCAAGAGTGTTCGTATTAATATATTAAGGCTTAAAGTTTGGTATTATACAATCTTGTTTGTTACTGTTTTATTGCTTTTTCTTCTTAGTATTATAGACTAGATTCTGCATAGTTTTTGATATATTCAATCAAAGTTTCTACCATAGTTGTCTTGGATTTATTCAATACAACTAAGCCTTTTACAAGCTAAGCAAGATCTATTCAAATGGGATCAATACTATATCTGTTGTTGCTTTTAATTTTCCAAGATCTTCGGTGTCATTTGTAAGGTAACAAAGAGCACCAAAAATTCAGAGAAATTTAAGATCAGGTTTCTTATCATGCACAAGCTCATATGGGGTTTTGTTATGATGAGTATGAATTAAGGATCTGTTTTGGGTGTAGCAAGCAGTAGCAACAGCTTCTACCCATAGAAACATCAAAGCTTTTGTAAATATTAGCATTTTTCGAGCAGCTTCCATAAGAGTTCAATTCTGTCTTCCGACAATGCCATTCTGCTGAGTTCTCAGAACAAATTTTTGGTAAAAAATGCCGACATTTTCATAGTATTCAGTTAGAACTTGATTAACAAATTCTGTGCCATTGTCTGTTCGAATGTATCTGACAGTTTTGTTGAGACCGACTTATATTTGCTTTAGAAATTTGATGACGAACTCTGAAGTTTCATCTTTGGATCTCAAAAACTTAACCCATGTGAATCGTGAATAATCATCCATGATGACCAAAATATATTTCTTCCCATTAATACTCTATACTTGTATTGGTCTGCATAAATCTATGTGAAGGGTATGTAGAACTTCCATAATGGTGTTTTCAGATTTGGGTTTGTGGATATACTTCTTGCTCTTTCCTAGTTGATAAGCCGAGCAAAGATGGTCTTTCTCAAACTTCAACCTTGGTAAGCCTCTTACCAAATCTTTTCTTGTAAGATCATTAATGGTACCGAAGTTCAAATGGTTTAACCGATGATGCCACAACCATGATTTGTTCTTTGAGGCTTTTGATAATAAACACGAATGTTGTACAGATTTGAACCCCGAGAACCTTTAAGTAAGTCTATACCATATTCAGTTCTAAC
Source organism: Tanacetum coccineum (assembly GCA_026074375.1). Taxonomy (NCBI): domain Eukaryota; kingdom Viridiplantae; phylum Streptophyta; class Magnoliopsida; order Asterales; family Asteraceae; genus Tanacetum; species Tanacetum coccineum. The sequence continues at coordinate 29,046 of BQNB010006829.1, forward strand.
ATAACATGAATGTTTTTTGAATGCAGCTTCAAGGTCTGAAGCACAAAATTACCCTATAGAAAAGAGATTGTGACCAATTCCTTCCACATAATATACCATGGAAATCGCAGTGTCACCAATCACGTAATCTCTATAACCCATGATAGCACCAAAATGATCATTCCCGAATCTAACTAACCTGATGAATTTTTTCATGAAATTCATGAGTCGTGAGCGATTCCATGTCATATGTTTTGAGCAGCCTGAATCCAAATACCAAAGGATGATCTGTACGACCTGCATTTAAAAACAGACGAGGATGGAGAGTTTGGAATATTGGATCTCCAATTTTAGTTGGGGTCCTGTTGGTTAGCAGAAACAACAGTATATTTCATAGAAGAATCAATTGTCTGTGTCTCAGCTATAGTAGGGATGCAAGTGGAAGTTTCCTTTTCCTGTTTGTTTTTATGTTGGTATCTAGTTAATGGTTTCTGAGAAGTATTACTAAAACTCTCAAGGATCACAGTTTTACTAGTACTAACGTTTTCAGGTTTCTTTACAGGCACTACTTTGGATTTAGTAAACATAGTTAAGGGCACTGAACTCCTAAAGTAAATTTTTTTCTAGTGGGATTCCATTGATAACCAACATTAGTAAACAATTTTCTTGTTGCTTTCCAAACTTGCCTAACTGTGCTCACAAAAATTTTAACAGAGGGGGGTGCATTCACATAATTCAGATATTTAGCAACACACATCATGTTTTGCACATTGGTTATATGTCTTGCACAGAAAGTCAAAATTCGAATTAATTACAATACACTTATAGCTAATACTAGAATCAACATGATTTATGTGTTTCAAATTAGACTTATTGTTCCTAAGGTGATCTTATACTTTCTACTTGTTGACACTTTTAGTTGGCAAGATCCTGTTGTTCTTTGAATTGCTCCTAGGCTTTGACTCGCTAGCTTTAGTGGAACTGGTTACTCCTGTAGAAGGAATCACATGTACATTAGTCTTTTGCTCTTCTTGTGGCTTAACATGTTTTTGTGTATTGGCATTTGAGGTTCCGCATGTTTCCTTTAAACATAACTTGCTTTCTCCTAGTTAAAGGGGTAGTATCAGTCTTTTTATCTCTTTTATTGAAGTCTTTTGGACAAGTGCCAATCACATATTCTAGCAATTCTTGAGATCGTTTAGTGTAAAGGTAGGCAGATGCAAGTGAGCCATCTAATGTGTTTTCAACCCTAGCCTCTTCTACAATCTCGCGAAGTGTTTCTACACTTTCCTTAAGATGTTTGAGATAATCTAGATGAACTTCCCTATTGTTCCTATTGCAAGGGGAGATTAGTTCAACATTGATTGCATACATACCAAGGGAAAGTACTTTTGGTTTTACAGAATCCACAGTGCCTCATTTCATTTTTATACTATCTAAGCCTTTAGATTCTCATTTTCAGCTAACAACGAAGTTGTGTTTTCTATAGTTTTAGCACGCATTATCTTAATAGAATCATACAATTCCTTGTAATACTGCTTAATTTTTGCATTCTTTGTCCTAAAAAGGTCATTTTTGTTCTTGAAGAACGGTGACTTTTTCAGTTAATTTTATGATCTGAAAGTCTAAGGCCCTGAAATCAAGAGTACGGTCTGCTTCACTACGCGTCTCCACCAATTGAGAGATTTGCACTTTTAATTTTTTAATTATGTTGTCCTTTCCTTGAAGAGAAGCTTTCATTTTGTTTAGTTCAAAGACTGTGTCAAATTCAGGAGTATCCTGAGATGGTTGTGATTTGTTGTTTCCAAAACATTCTTTAAGATTTTGATACTTTAATTGCAAATTTAGGCAATCTATCTCAAGATTGCAAAAATGTTTTATCATCTCACTATGATTATCTTTTTGAATTTTATCTTTTAATTTAGAAAGCTCAGTTCAAGTTCCTGACAACATCCTTGTTCTATAGTGTAGGCTGTATGCTATTTAGAAAATCTAGATACAGTAAGCACATATTTAGTTGCAATATAATACACATCTTTGGACAAGCAATCAACAATTAGGTTCTCATTTTCAATGAGGATATTTTTCCTCTTAATTTTAGCACTTTTCTTGTCCACAGAATTCTGGTCGACCTCAGCTTCCATTTTTTCAAAAATTTCTTTCATTTCTTTAACTTCTTTGGTGAGAGCCTTTTGAATTCCCTTAAAATGCTCTTTAAGCATTTTGAAAAATGGAATTACATTGGTTAGATAACATTCCATTGCTTGTTCAAATCCCCTTTCCCCTTCAGTGAGACCCGTTGGTGTAATTCTCTTTTTAACGGTTTTATCAAATTCCAAAAAAGTTGTATAAGTGCAAAAATATTAATTTTCACTTGATTTTTTATTGGAAGAATTCTGGGGACAAGCTTTGCAGGTGTATTGGGTGGATACACCGTCATAGCTATGATTGGTTTTGGATCATTAGCCCTTTCTTTGAGAGCTTTGGCCTTCTCTTTGAGAATGTCATCGGACCAAAATATCTGTTCAGGGGTCAATTGTTTCTGGGGTGTGAAAGTTGCAAGATAATTCTCTTTCGAGTATTCAGGAGGTATAATCTTAACTTTTGTTTTCACACACACTGAGTCTTTCATTTTCATATTCATTTTCTTCCTAGTAGTCTCAGCTATCTCTAGGGTATCCTCTGAGTCATGAACTATAGCAGGGACATGATGGGTTTTGATTATCTCATGACCATTATAGAGAGTAGGCTGAACTTGCTTTGTACGAGTGAGATATAAGAGATTTTTGTAGCCTATTTCTACTTTTTTCATTTTATCATAATGAAGTTTAGGTTTACATAACATGTGAACTGTTTAAAGAGACTTGTCTTGTTTGAATAACTTATCCTTAAAATTTTCTTTTAAGGATTTCATGTACAAAAATTCTTCAAGGTATTTTTTTTCTTTTTATTGAAAATTATTTTTCAAAGTCAGAACTTCTTCTACCATTGACTTGTTATGGTTAATGGTAGAGTTAAGTTGCATTTTCACAAAAGGAAGTTCCATTTTCAAATTTTCTTTCTTAATGTTACGGTCAGTGATAATTATTCTCAATTGTTCATCAATCTTTTGTTCACATTCACTTAATTCAAACTTTGACCGTCTTTCATACAATTCAACTTGTTCCTTATATCTTGCAAGTTCAGCAGTCAATGATGCATTGACTACTTTGTACTGCTCATTCGTAGAAACATATTGGGCAGCCTATTCATGCATTTCATTAATTATCATCATGTAAGCATCATTTGGCACAGAAGATATATTACTTTGTACAACTTGTCCTTCATTGTCCTTCATATACTGATCATACGGAATCATATTACTATCATTCATATATTCAGCATCTGAGTCAACAACGTAGTTTGGTTGTACATAGTTATGCATCTTGTGTACTTCAAGATGCTCACAAACAAGATCATGATAGATATCATGATTTTGTACCTCAGATAGAATGTCCAAATCATATGACAGACCGACCTCATCATATATTAGATCTGCTGATGATAGATTTGCCATGAACATGGTCTATGCAATAGGAGCCTCATCAACATTGGAATCAAAAGCATTACATTGATCAGCTTGAAAGATGTTATCCTTGTTGACTGCCAAATCTTGTACTGGTTCCTTATCCACATCATCATCATCAAACGTGTTAGTTTGTCCACCTGTAATAAATAGTATCCGCTCTTCATCCAAAACAGCTTCATTCTCTCGAGCTTGCATCAGTAACATCTTATCTTTGAAGTATTTTGAACAAAATAGGGCACATAGCAAGACGTTGTTTCTTTGGTTGAGTTCAGTTTCTTGCTGTGTGCCTTATTTTGTTGTAGTTATAACACTTAATCTGCCTTGCTTGACCAGGATTTGCATTGCCCACTCTGTTATGAACTCCCCCATTCCCAGCTGCAACTGCTCCCCTAGCATAATTCTCTTGACCTCTATTTTATCAATCCTGAAAATTCTAAACAACAACCCTGTCATTTTACACTATAGCTTGGTTCCTTGTGTTAGATAAAGTTCTGAGTTGATTGTTGATTTGAGGAAGGTGTGTTTTGTAGGATTAGGCAAGTAGGGCAACCGTTTTGGTTAAGTTTTTAATCAAATCATCGGTTGGGTTAAAGCTTGAATCAAGTTGTGTGTTATCAGCAAATTGTAGTTGATAGGTAACTGGTAGGACATATGCAGATGGTGAAATAACAGATGATTGTAAAGGGTACTGTTGAGGTGAAACATTAGACACTAAGGCAAGAGGATCAATAGCATGTTGATTGTATCTTTCCAGCATCATCTTGTTTTCATTAGCGTGTGCCTCGTGTTGCTTCAAGTAAGCATACAACTAATCATAGATGGATTCCTTCAATCCTCTATTCAGTTTTACTGCAGTCACAAAAATCTACCTCATTCAGGCAACATGTTGTTTACAAACTTTGAGTTAAGCTGCATTTTGGGCATAGTCATATTGATGTTCCTCATGTCATTAATGAGCTTGGTAAACCTGACATAGTAGTCGTGAATGATTTCTCCTTTGTTCTGAAAAAAGTGCTCAAATTTACCGTATAGTTGTGATTCACGGTCATCTTTGGTTAACTCAGAACCTTCCAAGAGCATCTTCACATTATCCTAAATATCTTTTGCATCAGTGTAATGATTGATGAGTGTGTAGATGTCTTTTGGTAACCCTTAGAGTAGGATATTTGTTGCACGAATGTCAGCTTTAAACCCCTCCTTTTTATCTGGTGAGAGATCTGCAAAGACTCTATCCTGTTCTAGTCCTAGATGATGTGCACATTCCTCCCCTTCAGCTAGTGTTTCCCTGAACTTTCCCATCTTAAATGGTCCTTCATCAATCGACTTAATATTGTTTTCCCCTTTATCTTTTCCCATGCAATACAAACGGATACGTTATTGCCATTATGCAAAATCAGACCTATCAAGCATAGGTGGGTGGGTATTGAACCCAGCACTTTGGATATCTTCCTAAAGAGGCTATCTTAATTGATTGTGAAATGATATGAGTTGACCGTTCAATGATTAGTGAGTGTATGTTGAAGTGGTGAAGTGAAATGAAGTGTTTTGTTATTAAGGTTTGTTAAGTTTGAAGTTTGAATTTTAAGAAAATTGTCCAAGTATCAAAATAGTGTCTCAAACCGTTATGAAGAAAATCTGTTAAACCGCTACCAAAAAGAAAAAATGGCCAGAGGTTTGTTTCCTAAAAGACCTTGAGAAAAATCTTCAAAAACCTATAACAAACCGCTATGTGTAAACCACTACGAGTGGTAAACCACTGTGACTAGTAAACCGCTATGAATGGTAAACCGCTATGAAGAAAATCTGCCAAACCGCTACGTAAAAATCAAATGGACAGAGTTTTGTTTCCCAAATCGCTATGAGAAAACTCTTCGAAACCTGTAAACCGCTATGTTATCAAACCGCTATGAGTACCAAACCACTACTAGATTATACCTGGTAAACCGCTACTAGGATAAGATACTAAACCGCTGCCAAGAAACCAAATGGATAGAGTTTCGTTTCCCAAATCGCTATGAGAAAAATCTTCAAAACCTGTAAACCGCTACCTAGTAAACCGCTACACTAAATGCCAAACCGCTACTGACAAACCTCTGCCTAAAAGGACAAACTGCTATCAGAAATGTTAAACCGTTGTAACAGTGTACGGCTCTGATAAATCTCCAGAAAAGTGTACCAAACCGCTACGATAAACACAATACAGAACACCAAACCGCTATGATGAAAAATGAACCTTTTCAGCTAAAAATCACCCTTTTGAACATTTTTGCTTGGATTCTTTTGCACAACCGAGTACTAGAAGGCTATAGCTACTAGAAAAAACACCTAAAATTTAACACAACAAAGATTAAAATCTAGGAAAGTGAAGAACAAGCTAAAGGACCTAAAAAGTACACTTTTGATCTAAACCAAACAACAAAACGCACATACACACAAGCTAATCATCCCACGAGCTCTGATACCAATTGTATGATATTAGAAATCATAACACAATGGAAGATTATGGGTATAGCCGAATCTTAGAGAGAGAAAGTAGGAGAGAAGAAAACTTTCTAGTAAAAAAAATGGAACTTGTATAATGAATTGACTAACCACCTCTTCCAACACAAGGAAGAGGCTTATATAGTTGTTACATAAACCAGCCTAAGGCCTTGGTAGTGGGCTTACACGTGGGCTTTAATACCTGGCCCAATACCGTATGTCATACGATTAACGATTAACTACGAGCTACTATAAACGGTAAAATACACGAGGTGACTGAGTCTTTTTCTAATATCTAACACCCCCTTTCACTCTCCTTTATTCGTCACAAACATAAACACCTTCACCACAACTCCCTTGTCTCTCCTCTCTCCCATAACCGACAGAAACCCTAAACCTAAAAGGGTCTTTGGTTTTGTTCTTTCCCTAACTCAGGATTACTGCAAACCCTAACCATTCTCAACGTAATCCCATTTAGGGTTTTGGATTTGGTTTAAGCAACCAAGATCTACACACTTGTTATGAAGTTACATGAAGCAACCATTAGCATCGTATCGTACCTCGTTTGACGTGTTGTGTGAGCAACCATAGAGGTGGTATATTAAGTACTGGAAGTTCAAGATCTGGATCTCTCATCTATTGATTATTCAATAAACTAACGGTTAATATTTATTTATTTATTTGTGTGTTAATCTTTAATATCAAACTAGATCCATCCGCTGCGTACTCGTAGTAAATGGTTTACTAGTTATAAAATCTCAACAGTGGCATCACGAGTGAACTTTGTTTGATGTTATGGGTTACACACTTAATAAACATGTTAGATTCGATTCGTACTCTTATTTATTGTTTTAATTGAAAAATATGGCAATAACATGCATTCTTGCCATAAATAATAAATAAAAACTAGATCTTGATAATATTACCAGTTAATAAAGCATAAAAATTGTAGATCTAGTTAAAATTGTTAATTATGAATTCAGATTTCTTTTCTTTTCTTCTTCCGGCCTTAAGACTCTTACAATCAAGCTATTTGATGTAGAGAAATGCTATAACCACATAAACTTTGCAAAAAGATTTTCACATAATGAGGTGTAACAAAATGATTTGTTAAAAAAGAAGAGTTAGTAAAGTAAAAAAGAAAACTATTAGACCAAGTGTGATGCCACATCATTATGTGGAAATTTATTTGTAAACATTATGTAGATGTAGCAAACCTCTCTGATGTATGCAGTCACTAGGTACCTAGCTCAAAAACCTAGTGAAGGTCTTTTGGTGCTCCTTTTGGGGAAGACTTCTTCCTTGTAATGAGGATTGAGAACTCGGAATTATCTTATTTACTGCTTTCATATAAGAGTTTGTCTCCATCTTCTACTTCTTTATGTCTGTTTTAATTCCTTATATGTTTTCATTGTGAATTGTTATATTTGCAAAGATTTTTGAAATAATTAAAACGGATTAATACTTAAACTAAAGATTCTTGCGAGTTTATGAGTCATTCGGGTGTGGTTATCTATAATGTTGTGCTTAGAAACATGACTTCCATGTCGAACTTACTCGAATCTTGGTTTAGATTTGTCTATTTATACACACACACACAAATATATATATATATATATATATATATATATATATATATATATATATATATATATTAACTCCTTGTGACCTTCTATGTGTTATTTGTAAAAATTGTTTTTTGACAAATTAAACAGACGTTAAAACTATGAAACTTGTTTTATTATAAGGTGATTATGTTGCAGAGTCTTATGTGTCAACTTGGGTTCGGATTACATCCGATAATCATGGTCTTACAAGGCTTCCCACGACAAGATTTGTAAACATATCATTTTATAATTCGTTTAAATTACAACACTTTTGTAATTTTACCAATGAAATTTACCACTACATTATGACTTGCAAGGCATGATGCATATGTGCGAGTTCGTGCAAGGACATGGTTTTGGTAAAATCGTCTAGGGTTTTGATTGACCTTTTATTATCCGAAGAACTTATGTCTTTTGACACATGCATAGTATGATATATAAGTTGGGGTTTCTCTTCTTGCGGTAAAAGGGCACCTAAAATAAAAAGGTTAACAACTTATTTTCTTAACTTGTGTTACAAAGTTGTTTGCATGCTTCTTTGTACACCGTTTTGACATATGGTTTTAATAAAATTATGTGATACCCTATGTGTAAATTTAAGTCTATGACACCCAATCTAAGAACACTTACAATTGGTTCTATCTCTTTGGTCAAAGCTTAGGATAATTTCAACCCAAGGCAAGTTTTTTGATAGGTCAGATCAATGTCAATTTTTACAAGTTCTTACATTGGTCGACTTAATCGGGTATGCTTGGTTAGAACTTAGACCCGAGGCATAAGATGAGACTAAACATGCTCATGACATTACTATATGTTATTAATGCCATGACAAGTCACATAAAACTAAGAGTTGAATTTAATGCAATTAACGCACGCCGCCTACCTCTTGCCTTATTTGTTTACAAGTTGGTCAGACCTTTTGTAATAAGTGGGAGGTTAAGTTAGACATTAGTATTATTAGTAATTAATTGAGTATTTAATCCTTTTAAGAATTTAATTATCAAAAATACTAATCATTTAAACTTTTTTTCATTGTAGATGACTACCACAGTCGTAAACAATTCGGTTTTTAGGGCTTTCTTTGAAAAAGAGAACCTAACTAGACCTAACTTCATCGATTGGTATCATAATCTTCGGATTGTGCTATCGGTCGAGGACAAGTTAACCTATTTGGAGCATCCAATACCCGCTATTCCTGTTCCTGCTCCTAGGCAAGAAATTCCTCCAGATGTTCTTGCTGCTCATACTACATGGGTCAAGGCTTCTAAGGAAATTACTGGCCTCATGGTTATGACCATGGTTCTAGAAATTCAAAAGAATCTAGAACAACTTGGTGTATATGACATGCTTAAGGAGTTGAAAACTTTTTTTTCTCAACAGGCACAACAGGAACTTCTTCAAACCGTGAGATACTTTTACACGTGCAAGCATATAGAGGGTCAGTCTGTGAGCTCTTATGTTCTTAAGATGAAGAGCTACATGGACAATTTAGAGCGTCTAGGTCACCCCATGTCATTGAACTTAACAGTGAGCCTTATTTTGGTATCTCTGTCTAGAGAATATGATAGCTTCATGCAGAACTACAATATGCACGACATGAGGAAGACTGTGAATGAAATGCATGCCATGCTTAAGCTTCATGAGCACACATTTCTAAAGAAAGATGTTGCACCTGCTCTTCATGCAATCTGAGCAGGTAGCCAGAAAAACCATCACAAAAACAAGACACTGCAAATGGCTGCTAAGGGTAACAATAAAGGGATAGGAAAGACTAAGCTTGCTTATGCTCCTAAGCCCAAGATTGTCCCTCCACCAAAGAAGGATAATCCTACTAAGGATGCAAGCTACTACCAATGCAGTGAGGTAGGTCATTGGAGAAGGAATTATCCCTTGTATCTCGCCGAGTTGATGAAGAAAAAGAAGCTATCTAAAGGAGCTAGTACTTCATGTATATAGAACTCTATTCTTTTCCTAGTAAATCTTGGGTTTATGATACTTGCATATGTAATACTTGATAACATCAAATAGTTTATACTTTTTCGTATCAAAATCCATATTGAAATGCTCGTAATTGTTATAAATTTAATTGAAATATGTACTTAATCATTTTATATTTCATCTACAGGAAATTACGAGCCTTGAAACAGAAAGACATGGGAAATGGACTAATGAAGTGTTGATGCCAAGACACAATTACGGCGTAGTTGCCACAATATAGTTTAACAATGAACCATGCAAGCCTAGAAGAAACTACGACGTAGTTACCCTGTTGGAACTACGTCGTAGTTGTATTGAGTCATCAAAGGAATGTAGGCCTAGTCACTATTATGACGTAGTTGGCTACTTCAACTACGTCATAGTTACATTTAGTCACTTAAAGGAAAGTCTACATCATCATAACTACAACATAGTTTATACCCTCAACTACACCGTAGTTGAGTCAAAAACTATAAATAAGGCCCTATATCCTGCTCATTCGTATAAACCATTCACAGAGGAGTTCAAGGGATCGACTAGGGCTCCTGAAGACAGAAGAATTCGACTCTTATCACCATTAATCCACGGGAGAAATCACTTTACTACTTTATTGTATTAATCATTCATCACAGACTTTGTAAGAACATCATGTTTATTCAATTATCGATTTCTTTCATTATTTCTTATATCATTTGTAGTATGAGTGGCTAAGCACCTTAAGTGCTAGCTTTGTTATGATTTTGATATTGTTTTGATGCTTGTTTCCTGTTAAATTGTTGCTTATTGGATATCCTTATTTCATGTTGCATGATCCTCGAGTTTTGGTAATGTAGATCCTGTTAGGCTTTATATTAGACTTACCGGTTGAATTAAGGGTTAACAGGGTACTAGGGATAGTTTGGCATCTGTCCTTAGTGTAGGGATTGTCATATCATCGTCTGCAGTAAGGTAGACACTTATAAAATTCAAGAAACTCTTCCTAGAGGGTTTATAGCTGAGAAGTGGGATAATCGGTATTAAGATAGGTCTTTAGGATAGTTGGGGGTTAATCACTATAGTCTAGATACTTCGCCTTTGTGATCAACGGGGATTTGAGATCAAAGGGTGTATAGGACAGGTTTTCGATGCCAATCCGAGTCTGTTGATATTAGAACCATCATAAGCGATAAGTAGACATTGCACTAGGAAACACTATCTTAACTGTAGCAAAGGAGTAATAAGGCTAGTACGTTTTTCTCCCTGATTAATTCTCATATTTTAAATTCCGTATTTTATTTTCTTTAATCCTGTTAATTCAATTTCAAAATGTTTTTACCAACGACATATTCAAATATAAACTAAAATACTTAGCTCTTGGGACGACCTCAGATTTAACAATCCTGCACTACACACCTGGGTTCTCTGCCCGTTAGTGCATTGTAGACCATAGTTAAACAAGTTTTATAAATTTAAAACTTGAATTTTAATTTAAACATTAACACGCATCAAGTTTTTGGTGCCGCTGCCGGGGAGCTAAAATTAGTTTACAGTTTGAATTCTTGTATTTTTTAGTAAGAACTAATTGTCGTATACTCTTAATTTTAAGAAGCAAGATGGGTAAGGTTAACATCAACACACTCACGATGGAGTAGTACTTGGTATTGTCTCGTGATAACCAGGCATCAGGAGTGGTTAAACCAGAAATTGGAGGCAATGTTAACTTTGAGATCAATAGCCAGTTTATGAGGGAATTAAGAGAAGACACCTTCTCAGGGAACAAAAATGACGATGCTTATGAGCATGCTGAAAGGATTTTAGACATCGTCAATTTGTTTAACATTCTAGGAGTTACACATGACGCAGTCATGTTACACGTATTCCTGACCACTCTCACGGGAGCTGCGAAGAGATGGGTAGACAGACTACTCCCAGGAACAATCAACACCTGGGACTTGCTGAAGAAGGCGTTCATTCAAAGGTATTGTCCACCATCTAAAATGGCAAAAGAGCTTGAGGAAATCCACAACTTCATGAAAGATGGTGATGAGACATTATACCAAGCATGGGAAAGGTACAATGACCTGCTATACAAGTGCCCAACATACGATCTTAATAGCCACCAGAAGGTCAAGATCTTCTACAAGGGGTTGGACACCATGAATCACCAATTACTGGATTCACATGGACCAATTCCGAATAAGACCCCTGCTCAGGCTTTGGTTTTAATCCAAACTATGACTAACCATTTACAAAAATGGCACGATGGGTCAACAAGCAGGAAGGTGAGCAATGGTAGCTCAGATGGAATTGCAGCTTATATTATATGCATTGACTAGTGTTTAATATGAGGATGTTCTTTGAATTATGTAATGTTTTGTATGTTTAATAACCGTGACATGTTGTTATATTTGTCTAAAACTCGAGCTGCATTTATATTATAATGATAATTTTGAGTTGTAATAGTGTATACTTAATTCTATTGATGTGGTTCATCATTCTTGGACTCAAAACAAGTAAGGAATATAAGAATATATTGCGCGCAGTAGAAGCAAGTTAAGACCTTTATAAGGTTTAGTATTTCATTTTGACATGTTCTTCCTAGAGATGAAACATGATAATAGAAGCTCGATACTTAGGATCTTCCTAGAAGAAATGCTGTTTGATTCTTCTTGTTATCATTAGCATACTTGTGTTGATATATGTGTACTTTTTGCTAATAATAATCTTCATATTGAAGCCTCCTAGACGTATCTTTTTGACGCAGAACAAAAACGTGCTATAAACCCTAACTCGAGTTTAAGTCGAAGCATAAAAGGATTAAACCCTAAAAGTCATGAATTTTATTAATAATTAAATGCCAACACAATAAACCTAAGCCCTATATTTATAGGAAAACTAAACTTGGGAAAAAAGTTAACCAAATTATTCTAGAATAAACAAAATATGGAAACCAAAAGAAAAGTCACGACACAAACACCCATAACCTTAGTATGTTTAGGAGTAAGGTTAGTTATGTTTAGTAGTCCTAGTAAGGTTACTTGTGAAGGCACGACACAAACACTAGTAACTTCAGTATGTTTAGGAGTAAGGTTACTTATGTTTAGCAGTAACATTACGCCTAGTAGTACCCTTACTCTTCCCATGCTCTAGGTGATCCATATATTCCTCTGCTAGCTCTTGAATCATGTCCTCATCATTCCCCCTCTCTTTAGAAGAACTCATCCTTAAGTGCTTGCCCTCATTCACGTCCCCAGAGTGAAGTTCATATATATTTGACACATTGAAAGTCTTCGAAATACTGATAGTATTTGACAAATCCACCACTTAAGCATTATCATTAATCTTTCGATGTATTTTGTACGAACTATGTTTCTTTGGTTGTAGCTTGCTATAAAACCTAACTGGAAAACATTCTTTACGAAGAAACACCATTACCTCATCTCCCACTTGGAATAACTTCTTCCGACGATGCTTATCCGCTGCAATTTTGTACTTTACATTTGCTTCGGTAATATTGGCTCGCACGACCTCTTGAGTAGCTTAAACTTCTTCCACCATCCTATTTGCTTGAATATTCCTCTCGCTTGATAAATCAACTAAATCTACCACGTGCCTTAGAGAAGTCTTATACACAACCTTAAATGGTGAAAATCTTGTGGAACTATGAACCGCACTATTATAAGCAAATTCAGATTATGCCAACGACACATCCCAAAGTTTAGGCTTTTCCCCACACAAGCAATGTATCATATTCCCCTCTGTGCGATTAACTACTTCAGTTTGACCGTCCGTTTAGGGATGATCAGTACTACTAAAATTCAAAGATGTACCCAATCGTCTCCAAAGTGTTAACCAAAAATGAGCAAGAAACTTACTATCTTAATCTGAAGTAATGGACTTTGGAACTCCATGCAAACGAACCACCTCGTGGAAGAACAACCTCGCAATATGTGTCACATCCAAAGTCTTCTTATAGGGATGAAATGTGCCATCTTGGAAAACCTGTCAACAATAACAAATACAGAATCGACTCCACGTTGAGTACGAGGAAGCCCAAGCACAAAATCCATTGAAATATCAACCCAAGAACTCTCAGGTACGAGCAATGGCATATAAAGACATGTACTTTATGCTTTACCCTTTCCTTCTTGACACACGACACATCTCTTCACAAAAGCTCCAACATCCCTTTTTAATTAAGGCCAATAAAATTGGTTTTCTACATTAGAAATGGTCTTATGTCGACCTAAATGAGCACTCAATCCTCCCGCATGTACCTCCTTAATCAATTAAATCCTAAGGGAAGTCTTAAGAATACACAAATGATTACCTTTAAACAAATAGCCGTCAAGTAAAATAACTCACCCTGATGTTGCTTGGTTTCGAGCTTCATCTAAATATTACCAAAATCTTCATCATTTGCGTAAAACTCCTTAATTGAATCGAAACCCACAACATCGTTACTAATGGTCACCAATAAAGTGGTCTTTCTACTCAATGCATCTGCCACTTTATTACTTGCACCCGATTTATGCTTGATCACATAGTTGAATTTCTCCAAGAAACCCGCCCACCGTGTATGTATCTTATTTAAATGCCTTTGAGTTTGAAAATATTTGAGAGATTGATGATCTGAATAAACCACAAACTCTTGTACATAAGTTGACCACTTTTGTCGAGCTTTAGTTTCTCACTATGAAATGCTATGGGCCTCTCTTCTTGTGACAAAGCAGCCCCAATCCCGGTTCTACAATCATCACATTCTAACTAAAAAACTCTATTAAAGTTAGGTAAAGAAAGTATCAGTGCGGTTGTCAACTTCTCCTTGATAATCTTGAAGCTCTCCTCCGCCTCTCTAGTCCATTAAAACAGACCCTTCTTCTAACAATTGGTAACTGGTGCCACAATGCTACTAAAATTTCTCACAAATCTCTTATAAAAGGTTGCCAATCCATCAAAACTTCTAACTTCAGACAATGTCTTAGGTGATGGCCAATCCCGAACCACCTAGACCTTGGTTTTGTCAACATGAATCCTATCCGAACTCACAATGTAACCAAGAAACAAGAGTTTATTAGTAAGAAAAGCACACTTCTTTAAGTTAACAAACAAATCATTATCAGCTAGATGACCAAAATGTTCCTCTTTCGTTTGGCTATAAATCAAGATATCATCAAAATACACTACCACAAACTTACCCATAAATGGCCTAAGAACTTGAGTCATTTAGCGTATAAAAGTAATAGGCGCATTAGATAATCCAAATGGCATAAAAAGCCACTCATACAACCCATCCTATGTCTTGAAAACGGTCTTTCATTCATCACCCGGTTTAATCCGAATTTGATGGTAGCCACTCCTCAAATTGATTTTAGAAAATAATCTAGCACCTTATAAGTAATCAAGACGCAGAATAGGAAAACGATACCTTACCGTGATTTTGTTGATGGCTCGACTATCAACGCACATCCTCCAACTGCCATCCTTCTTTGGTGTAAGAAGTGCCTGAACCACATAAGGACTAATGCTTTCTTGAATGTGGCCTTTCTTCAATAGTTCTTCTATCTTCTCATGCAAAACTTCTGTCTCCTTAGGGATCATCCTATAGTGAGGAAGATTAGGTAAACTTTCTCTGGGAATCAAAACAATTTGGTGTTGAATATTCCTTAATGGTGGCAAAGCGTTCGGTGTATCATCCGCCACAATCTTACCAAATTCAGCTAGTAAGGGTTTAACTACCATTGGTATTGCATTCTCCATGACATCTTCAAACTCCTTTAGTGAAACCACCAAAGTTACCAAAGTCTTGTTCTCTAATTTCTTCTTAGGAGAGAAGACACCTAAAAGTAACATAGCAATAGTTTTTTCGCTCCATTTAAACAAATACATATTTGACTTACATTGGTGTGTAACGTCCACATCATGTTGCCATGGTCTTCCTTATTATACATGACATGCCTCCATATCAATAACATCACAAGTAACCAACTCATTATAATGTTTCCCAATAGCAAGAGAAACCTTACAAATCTCGGTCACCTTAAGCGCCAGCCCCTTCTTAATCCACCTAATTTAATAGAACAAATATTTTCCTTAACCAAGCATTTAGTTTGAAAGATTTTATTTCTTTATGAAGAGTCACTAACCTTAGGCGAACATAAAGTTCGTTGGACAACATAGGTGACTTGTTCCGCCTCTCCGTCTAAAGGCTCGACATACTCTAACTCCTCGTCTCCTTCTTGAAACGCATCGTCAATAATCAATCTGTTATTCCCACTTTTACCGAATAATAAGTGGATCGTTTAGGACACACATTAGACCTATGTTGTTCACCACACCTGAAACACTTGGCACCCGTTGGTCTAGCATAAGGGTTTGAATTGACCGGTTGGCTTTCCTTATTCTTCTCCACCCTACTTCCACTAGCTTTAGAACTTGGGGTTGTTATAGTAGTACTAGGAATGGTAGATTGAATTTGGTTGGGTCGACTCCCATAACTACTCGAACTCTCCATGTTTGGACGCCTAAACCCAACTCTGGTTTTAGAAGCCATCCTTTCCGCCTTCATTTCCATGTTTTGAGCTTGATCCACGTACCAAATCAGCGTCAAGCTCAACCTCTGTTAGCCTTAAAATATGGTGACATATCCGGAATTACATTAGTTCATTTATAGCGTGACACACAAGGACTAATAATGACTAAGTACAATAGTTGTGTGTCACTAGGACTATAAATACCCCCTCCATACTTCTATGGAGGGGTGAAGCTTACTTTTGTAAAAGTGTGTGTGTGTGTTTCTCCTTCATAGCTTTCAAGAATGTTTGATGATTTTTTCTTGGCTGCGTTTTGACATACTGAAGGGGTGTTCTTCATTGCGTTTTGGCTTAAACCTCATTGTGTTTTGCATAAGGCCATTGCGTTTTGATTCAAGTCATTGCGTTTTGATTCAACTAATTGCGTTTTGATTCAAGTCATTGCGTTTTGATTCAAGTCATTGCGTTTTGATTCAAGTCGCTGCGTTTTGATTCAAGTCGTTGCGTTTTGATTCTCAAGTAACTGCGATTTGATATTTTTTGTGTGTTGCGTTTTGTCTCCACAGGGTTGCGTTTTGATCATTGAAGAACATCATTGCGTTTTGACTAAACGTTACTCTGCCCAATTTTTTATACATTGCGTTTTGATCAAGATAGTTGTGTTTTGATTATAGGTTCATTGCGTTTTGATCAAGACTAAGTTGCGTTTTGATTAGAGGTTTCATTGCGTTTTGATCAAGACTATGTTGCGTTTTGACTAAAGTCATTGCGTTTTGTTCAAAGATAGTTGCATTTTGACTAAAGTCATTGTGTTTTGTCCATTGAAAACCCATGATTTGAAACCTTAATTTCTCGAAAAAAATAAAATTTTTCGACCTTACCGTGAAGGTCGATCAGCGCATCAAGTGGGCATGTGACCGACTCTGGGCATATGACCAAATTTGGGAATATTATAATCAAAACAAGAATAACAAACAAATACCACAATCAAGAATCGAGAATCATAAGACACAATCAACCATAACAATACACCACACAAACAACAACACCACACAAACAACAACACTTAATCCCAAAACGATCCTGAAAAGATTAACTTAAATGACAAAATGGCTAGAGATTCGGATTACGATGACATGTGATCACGGAGTTGATTTGGTATCCCTTATTTGCGATTAAAGTTGAATCTCACAGAGGCGTCTACTTAAATTCATACATCGGAGACTTTTCTCTATTTCTATCGATTGATGACTTGCATGAACGTATACAGTATGATTAGCTTGATTATCTAGTTCCAGCGTCAAGGGGTTGGTTTGGATAGAAGACCCTGTACAACTATCACTTAAAGATGTTACGTTGTATACTCAGTGTCACACGTAAATGGTCGATGTGGATTAAATTCAAGAGGTGTTGTACTTCTTATACTTTTGATGGAGTATAAGGTACTTAGAGATTTCTTCTCAAACCAGTTCTTTCAATCAACAATAGTGCAAAGAATAATGTACATACATAGGTGATTTTACTTCAGTTTACAAGTTTGATAAACGGTTAACTTTCATCAAGTTTATCACGACACTAGCAAATAGAATATGAGAGTTTGGCTAAGTTAGTCCAGCATAGATTTAAAAGATGACATGTAATCTCACTTCTCACGGTATTTTTGTGCTATTCCACGACAATGGTACTTTACAGTCTAAGCAAAATCCTTCAAAGTATCTCTTCGATGACACTCATTCACAAGACCTTGAATATAACCAATGTTTCTTGAATCTTGTTTTCATCTCCTCAACGGTTTCTAGAAGTCAAGATGTAATGATATCATTTGTAATCAAGATTTATGCTTATGACAAGAACTTCTCGAGTATATGAACGTACACGACAATGATGCTTCCGAGAGTTCGCAACCATCATGGGGGAAAATGTGTACATCCGGGACTTAGTTGACTTTGATGTAACCAGGCGGTTTAACTTCCCAGGGGGAATTAAGTTGTGGACTAATTTACTAGTTATGGTTTATAAATATTCTTGCATACGTGAGAAGAATTGTTACTGATTTCTCGCATGCACCCCCGAACGAATATTCACCAAGCCTTAATGACAAGAAGCAGGAGTATTTAGTATGGTTTTTCTTCTACAAAATTCCGCTGTGCACTTTGATGACAAGTAGAAGATTGTTCAAGCTACATCAAAGTTTCAGAATCTACTTAAGATAGGAAGTTGGATTGGGGTGGAAAGCAGATTCAGAAACTTCGCAAAAAGGAGTCTATAAAGAACAGCTTTTCAAGACATGCTGCATAGATTGGGGGAAGTATAATCCAGTTCAATGCAATACTACATATGGTTCCAGTACAAGTAAAGACAAAGAAGATCCAAGCTGAGAGTAACAAAGTTTCAAGACAAGGAGAACTAAAAGACATCTTCAGCTATTGGAAGTGCTTTGTGGAAGACTTTTATTTCTGTTTGTATTTGTACCTGATAGGAACATTGTAAGTAATTCCATATGTGTCCACATATTGGGGGAAGATTTTTAGCCTTAAAATATGTTAACATATCCCGTATTTACATTAGTTCATTATAGCGTGACACTACAAGGACTAAGAATGACTAAGTACCATGTTGAGTGTCACTACTAGGACTATTAATACCCCCTCCATACTTCCATGGAGGGGTGAAGCTCACTTTTGTAAAAATGTGTGTGTGTGTTTCTCCTTCTTTTCTCTCAACAAACACACACACTCTTCCCATCTCATTTCCCTTTTTCTCTCTATAATGAATCAATTTCCTCTTTCATTTTCCAAGCACCGAATTCTGTGTTAAAAAAGGGTGAATCGTTATAACAACCTCTCTTAGATTGAATAATTTAGCCAACTGATATACCTAGCCGTGGATTGTTCGTCCGTTTTCCTCAAGTTACAACGGGCTTAAAACCTCAAAAAACTCACCCGTATAGTCGGCTACAACCCTTTTTCCTTGACACAAGTATGATATTGTTGGTACAAAATTTGCTCAGTATCCGGGGGCAAAAAGTCTACCTTTGATCATCCATTTCATCCTCATCCAAGTATCTACGGGTCGTCTACCTTGTGCTCTTCGGTTATCTTGTTCACGTTGCCACCAAGCTCTCTCTCCTCCACGTAACTTATATGCCACAACCTTCACTTGTTCTTCTTCGGGAACTTCCATGATGTCAACAAACTTGTCTACCTCATATAACCAATCTAGCACCGCCTCAATGTCAAAATTTCCAATAAAGTTAGGAATCTCAGCCTTGACCCGATAACTTTGTTGCTTACCATATCCACGAGGATTAACATTCCGACCAACCATAGTCCTATGTCGATCGCCTCTCCTAGGACCTCTATTGAACTCATCCAGGGTCTCTTCTCCTTCCTCCTCATCTGAAGACATGATCTCATCACGTCTCCAAACTTGTTTTGGAGATTGTTTACGCCCATGATTATCATAGAATCTCTCAAAATTGGTACGAGATCTATGGTTACCACGTTCGTTACCCTCAGGATTTGGATGGTTTTCACCACCTACGATCCCGGATCGTATCTATTCAAGAACAGTGGACATACTCGCGAATTTGGAACTGAGATCATTGATTGCACAATCCATCTCTTCGGTCGACCGCACCCCACTACTGGTATGGGTTTGAGGAATCTCTACACCACCCACCATCTAGGATACTAATAAGCTCTACATATCAACTAACGCAGAACGAAAACGTGCTATAAACCCTAACTCGGGTTTAAGTCGAAACACAAAAGGATTAAACCCTAAAAGTCGTGAATTTTATTAATAATTAAATGCCAACACAATAAACCCAAGCCCTATATTTATAGGAAAACTAAACTTGGGGAAAACTTAACCAAATTACTCCAAAATAAACAAAGTATAGAAAAAAAAAGTCAAGACACAAACACTAGTAACCTCAGTATGTTTAGGAGTAAGGTTACTTATGTTTAGCGGTACTCGTAGGAGTAAGATTACTCGTTTTAGAACCCTTACTCTTTGCCACTCTGATCCATATATTCCTCCTCTGCTAGCTCTTGAATCATGTCCTCATCACTTTTCATACAAGTTGCGTTTTATAAAAGAGTCATAATGTGATTTCTCGAGGCTTAAGATACTTGATGATGGGTTAATTGTATGAATGATCTGAATTCCTGGGTTTTACCAGCCTGCTAGAAGCCATAATGTGAGTGTTGAAATTGACAGTTTCTTTGAATGTCTTGGTATTAGCAAAGTTATGTTTGGAGTTAAAACTAACAATTTTACCATCAAAGTGACGGGTGATGTTGAAGTTCACCTGCGACTACTTCAGATCAAATTACCAAAGATCAAGGTTGGTTTTTTACTAGCGAAATCATGGGTTTGTGCATATTTTAGACTTACGCTACAGCAATCTCATCTAATAGACGATAACATCTGCGGATGAAATTAATAGCTTACGAGCAGTCAGCAACCACATTGTATGAAAAAATATTATGTATTTCCATATTGATATACGAATCATTCATGATCTTATAGATTGAAATTTTGCAGGCACATTTTAATGCTAATTTGTAGGCTTCTCCAAGAAATGCTCAATAGGTTTTTACTTGTAAGTACTAATTATTTGAGGGCAAGAACAGATCAGAATCAACCTCGTTTAGTACACAACTCTGGGTTGAATACATTATTAAGGATGTTTAAGTCAGACGTGTAAATTAGTACTTATTTAAGGGCAAGTACAAGATCAGAAGTAACCTTGTCTAATACTCAACCCTGGTTTGAATACAATATTAAGGATGTTTAAGTCAAACGTGTAAATTAGTACTTATTTAAGGGCAAGTACAGGTCAGAAGCAACTTCACCTAGCACTCAACTCTAGTTTGAATACAATATTAAGGATGTTTAAGTCAGACGTGTAAATTAGTACTTATTTAACGGCAAGTACAGGATCAGAAGCAACCTAACGTAGGACTCAACGCTGTTATAGTGTTCGAATTTGATTTAAAAATGTTAACCATAGCTTATTTGTTAGTCCTGTTAATTTCATTAACAACGTTATTCATGAATTTAGGCTACCTAGACGTTATTAAAGTCAATATTCATGGTGAATCAGATCTTAATTATTAATTCTGTCAATTCTAAGAGATTTGATTATTGTCATCTACATTCTCAACATGTAATTTTGAATGTAAACTAAAATATATCTCCAAAGTCAACTATTAATGGTGAATCAAAGCTTATTTATTACTCCGTAGTTCTATGGATTCTAACAGAAGTCCTGCCATACTTGAACTGAGTACAGATACGCAATGGCTGTTGCAAATAAAAAATCTAGTTTTTTTTCTTCTTATTATTGCTATTGTTGTCTTGTGCCCATTAACACATATAGATTGTCATGAGAATATACACAAAGAAGTTGCGGACTTTGTTTTTGGGGACTTACTTTTTGATCCTGGAAACAACAACTACATTAACATCATTCCTGTTTTGCAAGCGAATCTGCCATATGGTGAATCCTACTTTAGTCCTCCAGTTGGGAGGTTTTCTAATGGCCGTCTCATCTCTGATTCCATTGGTGAGCAACGCGACAACATCATTTTCACTGTGGTTTTTCTTATTTTCTATTATCAATCCTTATTATATATCTATGCCTTTGATATGATGCAGCTGAGTATGCAAGATTACCTCTCATTCCACTGTATCTAGAACCGGGGAATAATGTATTTACATATGGAGCAAACTTTGCGTCTGCAAGAGCTGGTGCCTTGATCGAGACTCTTCCTGGATTGGTATGTATTCATCTGTTTTTTGGCTAAAATTAATTAGTATCTAGACATGTGTGGACTTATTTTATGCTTTTCATTTACGTGCAGGTAGTTGACCTTCAAACACAGCTACAGTACTTCAGTGATGTAGAAAATTTGTATAGGCAGAGTTTAGGTGATACTTAAGCAGAGCAGTTGCTATCTAATGTTGTCTACTTGTTTAGTTGTGGAGCCAATGACTACATAAGCCACATACCCAACAGTATCAGTATGTCAAATATCTACCATACGTTAACCAATGAGCAATACACGGAATTGGTGATTGGAAACTTGACTGACGTCATAAAGGTTACAACCTATACTTGACTGTCTTTAGTTGTTCAAACTAATATATACAGTGTATTATTTTGTTCATGATTCTGCTTTTTTTTAAACAGGAAATATACGAAAAAGGAGGACCAAAATTTAGGTTTCTGACGGTCCCACTTATAGGCTGTTTTCCAGCCTTGCGGATAAGACAACCTGGAAATACTTGCAACCAAGAGATGAATGATATTGTAACACTACACAATCAAAAACTTGCCAGAAAACTAAAACATTTAGAGAAGCAGTTAGATGGTTTTATGTATTCAATATTCGACATCTCAACAGCCATTACCAATCGAATGAATAACCCTTCAAAATATGGTATCATCATTGCTTCCTATTTCTGAAAGTTGGTACTTTTCTGCTATAACATGTGTACATATCATCAACATGTAGGTTTCAACGAAGGAGAGACAGCATGTTGTGGCAGTGGTCCTCTCTGAGGTATCTTCAGCTGTTGAGGGAAGAGAGGAATACCATATTATGAATTGTGTGATGATGCTAATGTTGGACAATTATGACAACAAACCCAAAGTTCGATTGCGGAATGCTAGATCGCGAGTTGTATCGAGCACAAGTAGCGAACACGAGAGACTACAAAGAACCGACAAATATATGCACATGATAAACCTTCGTACCAAACCTTTATTAAATCCCTAATAAAGCTATTACAACGAAGAAGAAGAATGAATAACTAGCATCCCCCGTCATCTCTATTTATAAGGATGGGGGGTAGAATACTTTCCTAAATCAAATAGGAAACTCCTTGCCTTGCAAGGCAAGCTAAACAATTCCTAGTTTTAGTCAATTCCAAATCTAAATTACAATGTACACTTAACCCCCTAAACTATGTTTAAATTTACTACTAATTTTCCTACAATTTCCACCTTAGGAGTAACACTTAAACATAACCGATACTCCGCATCTTTTCCTCGTGCTGGAACCTCGAACCGGGGACCACCTTGTCGACCAGGCATTGTACTTCAGTAATTTCCCTAGATTAGCTTTATTAGACTCCTTCACTTTCTCCTTTTTAGCAACATTACCCTATGCACCCTCTTGACCAGGTACTCCGGTTACCGTAATGTTTGCCCCTACCTTTATACCAAGGTGTACCTTTTCCTGCTCCTTTACCAAGCAGTTCGTGTTTGACTTTTCTTTAAGTTGTTTGTCCTCCAACCGCTACTGAGTATTTATTCTTCGACTCTTTACATCCCAATGAATTGGCAAGTAGCTAGTTCGTAAGGATGTTTTAGAAAGGGGATCCCATGGTTACCGGGCCTTACAATTTGAAAGCTCTCTTCGATGGTACGCTTTTCTCTTAATTTGTGTTAATATATATTTCTCCTATGACGGATTCTTGTGTCGATTGCAGGGAAGCGGTGATCAAAGTTTCTTGTTGGAAGCCATGAAAGCTTATGGAGCAAGTTATGCCATGGTTTAATAGTTTGCTTAATGTTACTTACATAATTTGATATTGAAAAACCCGAATTGAATAAACAATGTATTTGTTATTAATATTGTAAGTCAAGTCATGTTATTTAGTTATCATGTAGCCTTTTGAATTCGATGTGGCCTTCTAGATCCTCCCTAGGGGTCAGCCATATGGTGTATAATTAATTACATTTCTAGTCTTTGTGTTTTAGACTATTGATAAACTAATGTAATTCCCGTAATGACGCCACATTTTTATTCCAAATACTTTTTAACCTTCAATATTGCTTATCACCAAGGAACTTCAAACTGTTAACCTTTTGAAGCCTTTAACCCTTCGTTAATCTCTTTGTAACCGAAATCTGATCTCAAAGTAAACCTTTGAAAGTGACTTTCTTGTGCCTAAAAAAACCCATGAAGAAAGTGAAACTTGCACCTCAACTTTCCTTTTGAGTGACTTAAGCTTCAGACACCTTATATGAAATACAACGATAGTCAAACAATAACCTAAAAAAAACCAAAAACTATATATGTCCAACTAACTTCGACAGACTGTCTCTCCCTACTTGGTGCTCTGATGCAAAACCTCTTCAGTGAGCACCTAGATCTATGTGTCTTAAATCTAAAGTTCGTATTTCGTACAAATCTAATGGTTAACGAATCTGCATTGTTAATTCTCCCGTAGCTGCGCATACACAGAAGAATCAAACATAGTTTATTCTTTTCTCTTGTTTTTTCTCTCCATAACCATGTGTGGGATTTCTTCTTCTCAAACAAGGCTCTAATACCAGTTGCTAGATAAAACCTCTAACAAACCTCAAGCTTAGCGCAAAATTGATCAAAGAACACTAGAGCTGGCAAATTCTGTCCATCTACACTGAATTGGGCTATCTGTGTAGAAAAAATATGTTATGGACTATATTAGACAATTTAATTTATTTGAGCGGGTCCATATGGACTATATTATAACCAATCTAATACATGGAGAAGTATACGGTTTAGGTATTTGGGTGGTGCTGGACTCGTGGTCAATTTGTGATTTGTCAATTGTCATTGTAGGATACTTATTAACTTATGTAGCTTTTTGTCTTTGTTCGTTGTTTTATTTTGTCTTAAAATTTATGGTAATGAAATTGAATTATTTGGGTAATTTTTTTCGAATTTTTGGTGCAGTCGGGGGAGATGTAAAATTCGACGTGTGTCAAATGAGTAAATCATAAAAATTTGAGTTAACCGTTTTCGTTCGTTTTTATTCATTTTCGTTTGTTTTTATCATTTTTCATTCGTTTTCGTCCGTTTTTATACGTTATCATTCCTTTTTATTCGTTTACGCATGTTTTCGTCTGTTTTATACGTTTTCATCCGTTTTCGTTCGTTTTTAACCGGTTTCACATGTTTTATACATTTTATTTGATTTTATAGGTCTTTATACGTTTTCGGTCATAAAAACCGTATAAAACGTACACTTGTTACCAGTTAAAATACAAAAATGTATGAAATCATACATAAACGTAGAAAAAAATATGAAACGTACAAAACGTAAAGCAGCATATAAAAGCGTAAAAAACGTACAAATGTGCGAAAACGTACAAAACATGCGAAAATGTAGAAAAACGTGCGATAACGTACGAAAACGTAGAAAAGTGTGCGAAAACGTAGAAAAACGTGCGAAAACGTAAAAAACGTACAAAAGCGTAAATAAACGTATAAAACGAATAAAACGTATGAAACGTGCAAACAAAAAGTTTGGACCATGTGCCCGTTTGACCCGAGACCGTTTGACATGTGCCCATTTGGCCCGCGCCTGTTTAACCCGAATTTTAAAAATTACCCGTTTAGCCCGTGCCCATTTGACCCGCCGCACGGTTGACCCGTTTCCCGAACACGCCCGACACGCCCATTTTGCCACCTCTTTAGAACACCAAAGAAAAGTCGAGACATCAAGATCACAAGATAAAGGACAAAACAATGAGACAATATGCACATGACATAGTAACCCATTTTATTAATAACCAATAAAGACTTACATCGATGCAAGAAGAATGAACGAAATATCATCCCCTTACCTCTGTTTACATAGATATGAGGGAGGTGTGTGTGTTAATTTTTTTTGGGGGTGGGGTTTTCTGTATGCCATAACTAGTGACACAAATTGTGGTCCACACAAACAACAACACTTAATCCTAAAACGATCCTGAAAAGATTCACTTAAACGACAAAAAGGCTAGAGACTCGGATAATGATGACAAGTGATCACGAAGTTGGTTTGGTAATCCCTTATTTACGTTTGAATTTGAATTTCACAAAGGAGTCCTACTTTATTTCATCATCGTGACTCGTTCCTTCTATTTTCTATCGCTTGTTTGACTTGCTTGAACGTATACAATTATGATTAAGACTTAGTTTATCTAGTTTCCAGAGGTCAAGGGGTGGTTGGATGAAAACCTGGAATACTATCACTTAAAGGAGTTACATTATAGTGCTCAGTGTCACACGCAGATGTCATTGTGAATAATTTCAAGAGGTGTTGTACTTCTTATACTTTTGATGGAGTATAAGGTCTTAGAGATTCTCTTCTGCATAACCGTTCTTCAATCACAAAGAGCAAGCTTAAGTAACATAATTTGGGGAGATTTTACTTCAGTTTTCAAGGATTGGGTATATCGAGTTAACTACACCAAGTGATCACATCAAAAAGCCGAAAGAATAACGAGGTTTGGTAAGTTAGCCAGAAGATTATAAAGTTTGAGATGTAACAACACTCATTTACGGGTATTTTTGTGCTATTCTAAGACAAAACGATACTTCACATTCCTAAGGAAAAAAAAAAAAAACACAAATCTTCAAAGTTTCTCGATGACATTCATTCACAGAGACCCCTGATTATACCAAGTGTTTTCTTGATTCTTGCTTCATCTCCTCTACGGTTGTGAAGTCAAGAGGGTAAATGATCTTTTGTATATCAAGATTGATGCTTAAACAAGAAAATTCCTTCGAGTAATGGACGTACACGACAAATATGCTTCTGAGAGTTCGCAACCATCATGGGGGAAAATGTGTACACCTTGGGACTTAATTGACTTTGATGTTACCATATCAACTTCCAGGGGGAAGCTTGTTAGCCTTAAAAAATGTTTAGTATGGTTTGTGAAGTATTATGCAAACATGAGAAGAACAGTTATTGATTTCTCGCATGCACCCTCAAACGAATATTCACCAAGCCCTAATGACAAGAAGCAGTGGTATAGTTGGTGTGGTTTGACTTCTACAAAATTCCGCTGTGCACAGTTAATTACAGGTAGAAGTTTTTCCAAGCTACATCAAAGTTTTAGAATCTGCTTAAGATAGGTGCATTGTTTGGTTTTCGGGGGAAGCCGATTCAGAAACTTCGCCAAAAAGGAGTCTATGAAGAAAGCTTTTCAAGACATGCTGCATGGATTGGGGGAAGTTAATCCAACTCATGCATACTAAAATGGTTCAAGAACAAGTAAAGACAATGAAGATACAAGCTTGAATACAAGTTTTAAGAAACGGAGGAGACTCGGGAAGACAACTTCACTGTGGAAGCGCTTGGGATAACTATAATTACGTTGTTATTTGTACTTGTTAGGAACATTGTAAGTAATTCCGTAAGTCCACATATTGGGGGAAGATTGTTAGCCCTAAAATATGGTGACTTATCTGGAATTACATTTATCATTTATAGTCCTGTCGGGTTAGTTTAGCTAGTAAAGCCCGGGACTATAAATACCCCCTCCATACTTCCATGGAGGGGTGAAGCTCACTTTTGTAAAAAGTGTGTGTGTGTGTTTTTCTCCTTTTTTCTTTCAACTAACACACACAATAACTTCCCATCTCATATCCTTTCTCTCTAATAAACATGGCTCAATTTCTCTTTCACTTTACCAAGCCTCCGGATCCGTTGTTCTAAGGGTGAATCGTGTTAACACAAAGTTTTCATAAGACGATGGCAACAACGTAAGTAACATAAGTGCTTGATCCTCATCCTCAATCTCGATATCAATATTCGCCAAATCAAGTATCAACTTATTAAACTCATTTATATGATCACCCAGTTTCGTACATGTACTCATATGGTACGTGTACGGTTTCTTCTTCAAATACAGTCTGTTTGCTAAGGACTTAGTCATATACAGACTAAGTCCAACTTCCATCCAAATCTCCTATATCAGATGTATATCCTTGGTAGGACTTCTCATAATACGAACCGGTACTCCAAGGCAAGAAATCAAGGTACTATATGCCTTCATTCCGCTGCGTTGTCCTGATTTTTGGGGGTGTTACACGGGTAATGTCTCTAATGCAGCATCACATCCTTGATGTACCATTAAAGCGCGCATCTTTATTTGCCATAACCCAAAGTCATTCTTCCCATCAAATTTTTCGATGTCAAACCTAGTTATAGAACTAGCTATTCTTCTTATACCTTGCTAAAAAACTTGTCAAGTTGTATCTTAACCAACTTTACCGACAAGCCTCACAAGCCGTGTGCAATATACCCGTTGTTGCTAAAAAACCTTTTCTTGCAAATCGAATTAATTAGAAGAACCCTAAACCTCGATCCTGAACAAGCAAACCCGATCGTAAACTTGAAACCCAAGCAAAACACGATCGAAACTTGAACCAGAAGAGAAAACCCACAACAACGTATAATCTTTAAATATTATCGAACAAGAAAATAACAAAACTTTGGAATTCGTTTTTAAATAAAAAACAATTGACCAAAGAGACCAAACCTTTGAATTCATTTATAGACAATAAAAAAAGAAAGGTTTCCTTTATTAACTTGTAATATTTAAATGCATGCACATGCAAACGCAACCATTCTTTAGTTCTTCTTGTCGACCGATCGCTACTCCACCAACAGATTTGAAACCCGAAGCCGAACCTCGATACCTCGAACTAGCACTCGATCTTCGGAGACCATAACTAACCTATGGCTCTTGATACCACTTGTTGGACAATTACGACAACAAACCCGAAGTTTGATCGCGAAACGCTAAGCACAAGTAGCAAACACGAGAGACTACAAAGAACCGACAAATACATGCACACGATATACCCTCGTACCAAACCTTTATTAAATCCCTAATAAAGCTATTAAAATGAGGAAGAAGAATGAATAACTAGCATCCCCCCCCATCTTTATTTATAGGGATGAGGGGGTAGAATACTTTCCTAAATCAAATAGGAGACTCCTTGCCTTGCAAGGCAAGCTAAACAATTCCTAGTTTTAGTCTATTCCTAATCTAAATTACAATGTACACTTAACCCCCTAAACTATGTTTAAATTAACTACTAATTTTCCTACAGCTACTGAGTATTTATTCTTCGACTCTTTACATCCCAATGAATTGGCAAGTAGCTAGTTCGTAAGGATGTTTTAGAAAGGGGATCCCATGGTTACCGGGCCTTACAATTTGAAAGCTCTCTTCGATGGTACGCTTTTCTCTTAATTTGTGTTAATATATATTTCTCCTATGACGGATTCTTGTGTCGATTGCAGGGAAGCGGTGATCAAAGTTTCTTGTTGGAAGCCATGAAAGCTTATGGAGCAAGTTATGCCATGGTTTAATAGTTTGCTTAATGTTACTTACATAATTTGATATTGAAAAACCCGAATTGAATAAACAATGTATTTGTTATTAATATTGTAAGTCACGTTATTTAGTTATCATGTAGCCTTTTGAATTCGGTGTGGCCTTCTAGATCCTCCCTTGGGGTCGGCCATATGGTGTATAATTAATTACATTTCTAGTATTTGTGTTTTAGACAATTGATAAACTAATGTAATTCCCGTAATGACGTCACATTTTTATTCCAAATACTTTTTAACCTTCAATATTGCTTATCACCAAGGAACTTCAAACTGTTAACCTTTTGAAGCCTCTAACCCTTCGTTAATCTCTTTGTAACCGAAATCTGATCTCAAAGTAAACCTTTGAAAGTGACTTTCTTGTGCCTAAAAAAACTGTAGGATCCCTTTAACACATACACTTCATATCATACACGGATCTAGATTAAGAAAAGAGAAAGAGAGATGATTTTTAGAGAGAGATGTTAGAGTATAAAAAGAAAAGAAATTATTAGAAAAGAGAGAAGAGATATTTTTCTAAGTGAAAAATATCTATATATACCCCTACACATTTAATGTGACGCGCGGGATATTTAACTAGGACTCGGGCTCGGGTTTTACTTGGGATTAAACCCGAAACATATACAATATTAGTTTAACTATCGAGCCCGATTCCCGATAATATTCTATTACAACATTAACTAATTAATTGACCGAGACTTAAATACATAATGAACGAACTTCATGTTCGACTCAATATTATGAGGCTAACAGTTACCATCTTATAAACTGTTATGTCGTCACCCTATAAACTATTTTGCTATTATCTTATAAACCATTCCGCTAGTATTTTATATAAACCGTTTTCCTGTCATCTTATAAACCATTTTTGTGGGAATCTTATAAACTACTTCATTAACATCAACTGTTTCACCGACGTTTTGTAAACCGTTCTAATGCCATCTCATAACTACTTTCACAGTCACTTTACAAACTAACTTGTCTTTATCTTTTAACATATTTTGTCGTCGTTCATAAACTCTTTTGCCATTATTTTATAAACCGTTTTACTAGTAGAAACTATTTGGATGCTATTGTATGAACCACACTAGCGTCGTCTTATAAACAGAAATACTGTCTTTTATAAACTACTTTCCGTCAGTCTACGAACTGTTTTGCTAAACAGCTTATTAATCACTTTACTGTCATCCTATAAACCATTTTGCCATTATCTCATAAATTATTCTACTATCATCTCATAAACTATTTTTGCAATCATTTTTAATAAACTAAATCGTTTTCTATCTTTTAATCTATTTCATCGCAGTTTATAAGCTCTTTTGCCATAATTTTATAAACCGTTTCGCTAACACCTAATAAACTATTTTGATACCATCCTACAAACCACTTTGTCAACATCTTATAATTATCCTACTATTACCTCATAACTTATCTAGCTATCATCTAATAAA
>BQNB010006829.1:60348-95910 GCA_026074375.1 Tanacetum coccineum
AACCCTAGCCGATACTAGTGGCACTAATCATCCCTGAGTGACAAATGTCTGGCAAAAATCATTGATGATTTTTGCAAAAAGTTTAGCAAAAATCATCCCTATCATCTCTTTAGGGATGATTTTTGCCGAACGTTTCACCACTCATGATTAATGCCAATAGTATCGGCTAGGGATGATTAGTGCCATAAAGTACAAATCACAAGGATGATTTTTGCGGTTTACTCTCTTTTATGTCAAACCAACCAACAGATGGAATCATATCTCAACAATTTCATCATTCTTCCATTTGCGTCGACAACACTCAAAATCAATTACAAACTTGCATTGCTGACATTTTAAGATCATGTCGTATTCCACTACAACTCCACACTCAGTGCATGGACCATCACTCTCAATCCCGTGAACAAACGAGAGTGGATGCGAGTGATATTTAAACTTGTGAATACCCCCAAACTTTATATTCACATACCTATACGGCCCTCCACGAATGTAGTATTTGTTTGTAGATGTTTCAGATTGAAGTATGTGTGCTGCACAAACAGTATGGACTGATTGGGCACACACATAACAGTGGTAGAAACACCGCTTTGGATTTAATTCATCCTCGCAAATCTCACAAAAGTAATCACTTTTATGATTTTCAATTGGTAGGATGTTCAATCTCATAGGGTGCTTGTCATACTTATGCCTAATTTCACGAGGCAATAATAACAAAGCACACCCCACATGTACAGCAACTCCACAAGTGTGACAAATGAATGAACATTTGTCACAAAAAAATCTACACACAATAGACATAATTGTGTATCGTCGTACTCTTTTTTTTAAAAGAACTAGAAAGGAGGTGACCTGAATGAGCTTCGTGCGTTATGTTTTGAGGTATGAAACTACAAGTAACATCAATATGATAGTCACATTAGTTAGTAATACACATTCACGGACAAATACGCAGTCGTTTTGACTGTGGGCCATTTGCTACAATAACGGGCTTCCATTTTGGGCCAGCCCGATTTTAGTTTTTTTTTTTAATTATTTTGTTTTTGTTTTTTTTTTTAAAATTGTATGCACAAAGTAGGAGGGAAAAAAAATATTACAAAAGTTTCGATTTATTAAGATAAAAAAATACCCGCGAAAACATCTTCGATACCTAATAACTTTAAAATAATCGATATGGTTACAAATGTACAACCCATTATATTAAAAAAAACTCATATAGCAAAAAAAAAACACTTTAAACATGAGGCCCAACACATAAGCCATATAAAAAAAATTATTACTAATATACACATTTGTCGACAAACTAGCCTAAAATTCGCATAAAATGTGGCCCAAAGTAAAAAAACTAGCCCAAAATTAGCCTGAAATCTGGCCCAAAGTAAAAAAAATACAAAACGGTCCCTCAACTTTTAACTATTTACGATTTTCTTACACAAAAAATCGCGTAAAAAAATTAACAAAAAAAACACGTCAAGTTTTTATTGTTCACAACTTTTTTACATTCATCGACAAAAAAAAAAAGATATCGAACCGTCCCAAAAAAAGAAAATATTCGGGAAAAAATTAACCCGTCCCAACGCAAAAAAAAATTTCCCGAATCGTACAAAAAAGGAAATATCCAGGAAAAAATTAGCCAAAAAAAATTGGCCCAAAGTAAAAAAAAAAATAGAAAACGGACCCTCACCTTTTAACTATTTACGATTTTCTTACACAAAAATTCCCGTAAAAAAATTTACAAAACCGTCCCAAAAAAACAAATTATTCGGGAAAAAATTAGCCCGTCCCAACGCAAATTTTTTTTCCCCGAATCATACAAAAAAAGAAAATATTAAAAATTAGCCCCGCCATAACGCATAGCCCAAAAAAAACCCCCCGAAACGTAAAAAAAATATTATTCAGGAAAAAATTAGCCCCGCCGCAACGCGCGGGTTCTTTTGCTTGTTAATGACATATAGTGTCACTGATTAGTGACAAAAAGTAATTATAAGTTTATAACTGGTGACACAAAATTGTGGCTGTGTGCGGGGTCTGGGTGACGACATTCTTTTTACGAAACTTAACGTTTTATTTTTTATTCACACTTAGTTCGAAGAGTGGATAGTAAGTCTAGATGTTTGTTTTACTTATATTTTTTGACTAAATAATTACGTAGTATGTCACAAATATATAATGTCAAATATTATTTCACCTTCCTATGTGTGTAAAACGCCTTGAAAAGTTAGTGAATTAAGGTTTCGCTATTTTGGTTTGACTCATCATAATGTTTTGATTTCTACTAATATATATAAAGTGATTTGTGCACTGTCAAAATAGAACTCGACTACATACAGATGACCTACAGATCGATTGATAATTATACAGATCGAGGAGATATATTCTACTGTATATCAAAAATTCAAAATAGAACTCGACAACATACAGATGACCTACAGGCGCCTGTAGAACAACCAATGTTTTGTCCTATATTACAGTGGTACAGTATATTTATTTAATATCCCACGTTTTGTCCCAATATAATTATTAATATAGATCACGTTCTTTATTATATTGTATACTCTTGTCCTTAAATACGTACTGTGTAATTATTTGGCCATGTGAAATCAGAAGCCAGTAGAAAAGTAGACAAGTATTGAGGAGTTGATTTTGATTCTATATCCTTTTATTAAACGTAGTATTATTTAATCTTTTCTCTTAATTAAACAAAAAACGACTTATTCTTTATATCACTGTTTCAGTGTAGCTATGTGATTACGTGAAATTAATGAGCAAAGAGAGCTATAAATAGAGTGGCCTATTGGTTCTCCTTTGTTTAGTTTTGGTCAGATTTGCTACGTAGTAAGATTTAATGCTATTTTCACGTACTTAGATGATGAACCGATTTTACAATCTCTCTTTATGCCTTTATGGGTCTAACAATTAAAATCTTTTAGTGTTCCTTTTACTTAGCATTTCTGTAAAAACATGTAAATGGGTGTCATTCTCTCTTTAGGTTATTTGGGGAAGACGGGTCTTAACTCAGATGTATGCGGCATAATCGGAGCATCTTGTGACAGTTTCACGAGAATTTTTATTGCCACCTCCATGATGTATGTATATCTGATGACGCTTGAACCTTGAACCTCGTAAGAAGACATCATGATGCTTTACATACTACTCCGTCCGTCCCTAAATAAGTGTTCACTATTTACTTTTGAAGTCATTCTTTTGCAACTTTGACTTTAACTATTTCTTTTTACATTATATAATACTTGATGCAAAATATATGAATGGATTGGGTTTTATATATATTTTTATTGATATAATTTTCATTAAGTATTATATAACACAAACAAAATAATTTAAAGTCAAAGTTGATGGGAAAAGACTTTAAAAGTCAACAGTAGATACTTATTTAGAGACGGAGGGAATAGAAAACTTTGGTGGTTTTTATTAGTAGTTATTTACAAGATATTAAATTAACAAATTTGTATACATAAACTTAAGTAGCTTTTCGTAACTTAAAATGACCCAATCAGTCATCAGGTAG
Source organism: Tanacetum coccineum (assembly GCA_026074375.1). Classification (NCBI taxonomy): domain Eukaryota; kingdom Viridiplantae; phylum Streptophyta; class Magnoliopsida; order Asterales; family Asteraceae; genus Tanacetum; species Tanacetum coccineum. Next base: position 63,872 of record BQNB010006829.1, read on the forward strand.
AACTAGACTAGCATAACAAAAAAAAAAATTAACGACGGATTTTATTGAAACAAAAAGATTAGCAAGAAGCTAGAAATTACAAAGTAACAAGATGCGGGTTTTTAAGCCAATCTACCAAACTAAAAGACTTTTTACATCTATGTTTACACCAAATGAAGGATCGGGTGACTACCTACTCAAATATAAGCTCCTTCGAAGGACAGGCCGAACCAAAAATGCTTTTGTTAGGGAAATTCCAAATGTACCACCACAAGACATAACAAACGCCTTCGAACAACTCTTTATGTTTAGAATGAAGACGGATACTCAACAACCATTCTAACCATTCATCATAAGAGGAAACCATCACGACATCAATCTCCCACCAAAGCAAAATCTTGCGAAATATCTCTCTAGATATAGGGCAAGTAAAGAAAATATGGCTAGATGATTCCACATTCTTTTCGCATAAATGACATAGAATCGACTCAATATCCATGCCTCTTTTAGAGATGTTCAACCGAGTAGGTAAGATGTCCAACTTAACTTTCCAAGCGTGAATATTGACTTTAATAGGCACGGCTTTTATCCAACGGGGGGCGGGGGGGCTTTTGGGATGAGACCACTGTAACGAGTTTGCGTCTTCAAGGAGATTGTCCTATGCGAAGGCGACTGTAAACTCACCACAACCTTCTAAAGACCATCTTCATCTATCCTTCGAATCGAAGAGAGTAATTCCCTCCATAATCTTCACGAGCTGAATATATTGAAGCTCTTCAGCTCCAGCTCTTGGAGCTCTACGAAACGAATAGAGATCAACATGAGATAAACATTCAACGCACTGAAATATTTTTTGTAGTCTCCAATGCATAACATTCTGGAAAGTCAGATTGGTAAGTGTTGTCGCCCCTCATTTGTCCTCCCTGAAACCGAATGTCTTACCCCGTTGCCCATTTTTTTTTTTCCCCCTTGTTTCTGTGGGAAAAAATAAATGAATCCATCAAATCAGTCCCCTGCTCTGAATATGATGAACCTCCTTTGACGATATATCCATACCATAAGGTCGGATGGTGGCTTCGAAATGTTTAACCTATCTTTCCGTCTTCTCCATGCTATCCCTTTAATAATTTTGGTCCATTTATATGCTGATGGATTGTTGTGTGCAGATAAACAAAAAAGCCAAACCCATTGAATAAAAGAGCATCTATTAAGAGCGTAGAAACTCGAAAACTCCAGACCTCTTTCTTTAGAGCCAAAACTGTTGATTCCATTTAAACCCATATTGGCTTCTTTGCGTTATGCTCGATACCATTAAAGATATGTCATCTAATGGGATTCCTTATTGAGAATAACCTTAGTTGATACTTTGAATTATGGACATATGGCCCCCCTTTTATATTGGCAACAAATCCTAGGACAGATTTTTCAAAGAGTTAGCCTTCCCCCGATAGATAAGGTCTTCAACTTCCATTTAGATAAACGAGTTAAAATATTATTGACAATCTCGCTCTGCGATTGAATCCGAGACATAAGGCAGCCAACTTTAGAAAACTAATTACGAGAAAGGCACTTGAAGAATTGCAATCCACAATTTTCTTTTGCTGCCGTGATACACTTGGTCGCTAGAAAACCCGATAATCTATGAGTTTACTTTTGAGCATGTTTATCCGTAAACCCGAAGCGTGATAAAAACAGTCCAACACACGAAGAATAGTATCAATATTAGCTTCGCTCCAATGACCCATGAAAACTACGTCATCCGCATAGAAAAGATGAGAAACTTGAAAGTGAAGAAACCACTTGATACTTCTTTATATGCCTGCATCCAACTTCTTTGCATCGAGATATTGTAGAATACTCCATGACAAAAGAAACATAGAAACGTCGAGTGAGGGGTTCACCTTACTTTAGGCTTCTATGGAAACTGATATTCTTTGGTAGGACTACCATTCACAATACCGATCCTTTGGAAGAGAGTAAGCAAATTTTGGATTCAACCACACACTTATCACCAATCCGTACCTTTTTAAATCGTCATCAAGTAATCCCAACGGACCGTATCATATGCCTTTTCGATGTCTACCTTTAAATATCGTGTATCTTCTTTTTCATCTTACACCATGAAATAAACTAATTTAAAATGGAATGGACAATCTTAGAATCTGTCGTTTCGCACACAAAAGCTATTGAAACATCGGATTACTAAGTCTTCCACAAAAAACCTACCAAACTGGTTTGACCAAAATCTTGCATATTAATCTTGTATAAACTTCTATTAAAGTGAATAAGTTTGAAATCTTTATCATTTTAGCCTCTTCGAGTCTTTGGGATTAGAGTGATAAACACGATGAGTTGCTACCTTTTAGAAATTGCCCATGATATTGAAGAAGTAGACACCGCCTCTAAAGTCTTACTTCCAAGAAAAGGTCCATTATTGACGATAGAAGCCAAATGTAAAACATAGGTCCAGTCAGATTAATCAACCCCAATCCCAAACAGGCTTTCTTGATCTCCATATCGAGTAATCTCAATTTTCAAAATCATTTGTTTGTTCGAGGCTCAATTTATTCAGGAAGTCCAAATCGATACGAAGACGATAATCAGGAGGCTTTTAAAAAACGACTAGCAAATAGAGAAGAAAATCATCTTTTACTAGTATATGTGATTTGATCCATCTACATACCACCATAGATACCAAGTTGCAAGTTGGTTTCGTTTTTTATTTAGAACCCCGTGATAATACTTCAAATTTTCGTCTCCTTCTATCGCCCATTTGATATTCGCTTTTTGAGCCAACTCCATCGTGTCTAATTTGACAAATTAGATGGATTATTACTAATATACACATTAGGCGTCAAATACGCAGTCGTTTTGACTGTGGGCCACTTGCTACAGTAACGGGCTCCCATTTTGGGCCAGCCCGATTTTAGTTTTTTTTTTTTTATTATTTTGTTTTTTTTTAAATTTGTATGCACAAAGTAGGAGGGAAAAAAATATTACAAAAGTTCTGATTTATTCAGATAAAAAAAATACCCGCGGAAACATCTTCGATACCTAATAACTTTAAAATAATCGATATGGTCACAAACATACAACCCATTATATTAAAAAAAAACTCATATAGCAAAAAAAAACAACACTTTAAACATGAGGCCCAACACATAAGCCATATAAAAAAATTATTACTAATATACACATTTGTCGACAAACTAGCCTAAAATTCGCATAAAATGTGGCCCAAAGTAAAAAAAAAAAAACTAGCCTGAAATCTGGCCCAAAGTAAAAAAAAATACAAAACGGTCCTTCAACTTTTAACTATTTACGATTTTCTTACACAAAAAATCCCGTAAAAAAATTAACAAAAAAAACACGTCAAGTTTTTATTGTTCACAACTTTTTTACATTCATCGGCCCAAACTTCGATACCTAATAACTTTAAAATAATCGATATGGTCACAAACGTACAACCCATTATATTAAAAAAAAACCCATATAGCAAAAAAAAACAACACTTTAAACATGAGACCCAACACATAAGCCATATAAAAAAAATTATTACTAATATACACATTTTTCGACAAACTAGCCTAAAAATTGCATAATTTGTGGCCCAAAAATCTGGCCCAAAGTAATAAAAAAAAACTAGCCTGAAATCTGGCCCAAAGTAAAAAAAATACAAAACGGTCCTTCAACTTTTAACTATTTATAATTTTCTTACACAAAAAATCCCGTAAAAAATTAATAAAAAAACACGTCAAGTTTTTATTGTTCACAACTTTTTTACATTCATCGGCCCAAATAAAAAGATATCGAACCGTCCCAAAAAAAGAAAATATTCGGGAAAAAAATTAACACGTCCCAACGCAAAAAAAAAATTCCTGAATCATACAAAAAAAGAAAATATCCGGGAAAAAATTAGCCAAAAAAATAGCCTAAAATCTGGCCCAAAGTAAAAAATAATATAAAAAACGGACCCTCAACTTTTAACTATTTACGATTTTCTTACACAAAAATTCCCGTAAAAAAATTTACAAAACCGTCCCAAAAAAAGAAAATATTAGCCCGTCCCAACGCAAATTTTTTTTCCCCGAATCATACAAAAAAAGAAAATATTAAAAATTAGCCCCGCATAACGCATCGGCAAAAAAAAACCCCCCGAAACGTAAAAAAAATTATTCGGGAAAAAATTAGCCCCGACGCAACGCGCGGGTTCATTTGCTTTTTTAAATCATTATGTGCTTTTTAGATGATTCCTCAGCAGAGCACGTTGCTTTTTGGTTGGCCTGTACTTCTTTGATATTTAAATCGGATTTGGTTCGTCTCGATTTTGTCGTCACTTTCCAACCCGGGTGAGTACTACTCCGTACTAGTAGCCCGTTAATTTAGAAATATATATTATTCTTGGGTGCTACTATTGGTACCCTCTGACCCGTTAAAATGTTTCAAAAAAGTACAAAGATTCTTTTTGTACCATCTTTTTACAGTGCAGCGCAGTTTTTTATCAGTTTATGTTCCGTAATTTTTGACAGTTTCATACTTTTGACCTGTTAAACTTTATATTTTTCATTTCGTTTTTTTCGTGTCACAGTTTTATAACATATATAAAATTATAAAATAAAAAAACATAGGGGGGTACAAAGGGTTTTTTTTAGGGGTATTTATATCATGAGTCATTATTCCTTTTAGAAGAGATATCATTGTTTTAAACATTAATATATTTCAGTGTTAGTGATTTTCGTGTTATCACTTATATTTTGTGTATTTGTAATTTACTTGAGATCAATAGGCTTAGTCAGGTGTAGCTTATAGTCGAGTCAGGAGGTGCAGAGTGCATACTCGTTCTAGCTAGATTAATGTCGCCACGACAAAAACGCGAGGGTCTAGGGGCAGCGTCCCTTGCGGTTTTTCCCAACCAAAAGACACACCTTTTGCCAACCGGTGTGATTCTTCCCGCCAAACGCTTTTAACCGAATTTAACTAACTTTCTATTAGGTTAAAATGCACCAGAATTGATCTATTCTACTCCCCCCGTCCCATTTTTATTGTTCACGTTTTCTTTTTGAGATGTTCCAATTTAATTGTCCACTACTAAAAATAGATAGGGAAGTTTGATCAAGTTTACTATATTACCCTTGTTTGAAATTAATATTACAAACTTTAAAAAAGACTTTAATTAATTAACTAAGGGTAAAATTGTCATTCTATCAAAAAATAAGAAAAAGAAAGCAGTAATAAATGCACTTTTTTTAAACTGTGTGTTTTTTTGTCAGGGGACAATAATTTTGGGACGGAGGGAGTATAACATAACAAACATAGCAACTTTCTGTGTATTTGCTTAGATTTCTCGTGTTTTAAAACTAAATGTTGTTATCTGAATTATCCAATTGATGATTTCCTATAACCCGAGGCATATAGGGTCGAAATACTTCAATCTAAAACTGATCTCTACACGATTAAGGGAATATATCAGTATTGTTTGGTTATTACCACTCACACACACCGAAATTCAAACATTCACGAGGTACTACCTCCGTCTCAAAATTATTATCCACATACAAGAAATACACAGTTTAGAAAAATTGCATTAATTACTGTTTTGATTTTTACGAAAGCAAAAAAACATTTTTACCCTTTGATAAGTAATTACTGTTTTCATAGGGAACAGAAGTAGGTTGCCTATGAAAACGGTAATTAATTATCAAATGACTGAGATGTGAGATTTATCTACATCCATTATGCTGAATTGTTTTTTGAAGTAATAAATATATCGAAGAAACCTTTTGCCAAAAAAAAAAATTAATTATTGTTTTCTTTTATTTTTGTAAATATAAATTTGGACTAAGGGTAATATTATAAATTTAAACATATCCAATTTTTATTTTTTGTAATGGACAATTATTTTGAAACATACTAAAAATAAAAAATAGACTATAAAATTAGAACGGAGTTAATAGTTTAGTAGAGAGATTTTCTAATATGCAATGGTAATATATGCTAAAAATGATTTAATAAGTTATCATGTTTCAATGTATCATTTTTCTTTGTCAAGGATCTACCGAGAAGAAAATATAAAATGAAAAGATGAGAAAATCTATTATACTAAAAGATTGAGCCCTTAAATTTATTGGGGCTGTATCTTTAAATGATTTGTCTCACCCAGAGAGCCATAAGTACAAAACCCTACTGCATACATTGATAAGCATCTTGAGGAGTACCTCATGCTTCCATGATTATACCAAAAAATATGTAGAGTTTTTACATTTAATGCAGCAGTATTAATGAGGGAAGGACCATTTGTGTCAAAGTATTAATGAGGGAGGGACCATTTGTGTCAAGATTATGTAGCTTTTTCTCAAAGCTAACGCTAATCCTAACACTATAAATAGGGGGTCCCTAAACCTCATTTTTCATCTCATACCTCTCCTCTCTTCTCTCTTGGTCGAAATTAGGGATCCCCATGAAAGGGAACCCGAAATTTCGAAATTAGGCTTTAGGCTTTAGAACTTTTTTTTCTTTGTTGTTATAGATAAGTAATTTATGTGTGTGTTCTATTGATGTATATATTGTGTAGGCTTCAAGTTGTGTAACACAAGCTTTACATATTGTACAAATTCATGTGAATAAATGGCATGATCAATGGTATACTAAAAGATTGAACCCCTAAATTTATTGGGGCTGTATCTTTAAATGATTTGTCTCACCCAGAGAGCCATAAGTACAAAACCCAACTGCATACTCAAACTCAATATCATGGAGTATTAATGATTAGTGATCAATGCATTTTTACATGTGAATTCAATTCTGTGCAACTTTTAGTCTTTTTAGCATCCCATTATCTCCTTAACAAACTTTATAGTTTGAGTTATTAAGAAAATCAAAAGCTTTGATATTTATAAAGTCTTTTCATATCCTCACTATGAGTCACTATATAAACTCCATCAATTAGGATGTGCAAACCTATCACTTTTGTTTTGTTCACTGCACGTATGCGATTTAATAAAGTGAATCAAGACAGGGATGGAGTCAACTCCGTATTTACCGAGTTAGACCAAGTCGGCTACAAGAACAAGAAGAAAAACCATAATCAAAAAAGCCGAACAACAATTCCTCATCTATCCTACTCCCATCCTCATATCACAACAAAACTACAACCACATCATCAACCCATAACAGATTTGAACTTTAATGAAAATTAATGATCTCAGAATTTCTTTTCTTTCGTGTTGTGCAACAACATCATGACCTTACAAGATCATACACGATAACGAATTTCATCGATCTTTAAAATGTTTTTAAAAAATAGATCTTCCAGAAGAAAAACTTCTCTTTTATATTCGAAAATAATGATTAGATTTATAACAATTTTGTTACAATCTATCTTTGTTTCGTTTCAAGAAAACACAAAAACAAAACCTAGCTGCGACTTTTGGAAAGATAACGGTATGGTGGCGTTTTTGACATGGCACCTCGCCACCACTCGCCACCATACCACAAGAGCTTGCCGTTTGAAAATTTTCCATATCTCGCTGTGAAAACGAGTTAGAAGAAGACAAACAAGTTTCGAAATATAATAGTTCTTCGTTTAAACAAACCAACGGATAGTTTGACACTATTTCCTTTGTGGAGGGATATGGTGATGTATTGATCTATGTTGTTGATGCGTTTTGGTTTGAGAGGAAATATAGTGGATGCAGACGTTTGAATAAGAAGAGCAATTAGGGTTGAGAGATTTTATACTAACCTAAATATTAGGGATATCATATTTGGGCTGATCATTTTTGTCATTGTAATTGGGCTAGGAGCAATCCATTCGAAAATTACTAATTTGGCTAGGTTGGAAAACGTTTTTGTTAAATGAAATTATGGGATGGTTAAAATTATCGCATGTTTTTTTTACTACGTAGTATCATATTGTATATTTTTATTATTGTATTGTATTTTATTGTTTGTCTATTTGTATACTTTGAGCAAACTACGAGTGGTGCATAGCATATATATAAAGATTTAGAATTGTAGATATGTAAATATTATTTGACATTGGTCCAACATGTATTTCACGAGAAAAAGTTTAAAAAATCACTTAATTATTACTATTCATTTCTTAAGGCTTATTTTGAAGTAGCCTGAATTATTATGCAATAAACACTTAGATACAACCCGTGTGCATCGCACGGGTTTGCATGTTCAACAACACATCTAAACATTACACGGCCAATTCCCAAAGTATACACAATTAGACTAACGCATCAACATTCTAACAAAATCATTATGCAAGCAACCACATGAGAAAAAAATTTGACACGAGCCGTGTGCATCGCACGGGTCTGCATGCCTCATACTATAAAAGATTCAGTTTTCATATATTCAATGGGCTGTCTTAATGATGGAGCATTTATCATTCCTATTGATGATGAGCCTCGCCATTTGCCCTCTGATCCTATATAATAAATGGGGAGTCTTAATGATTCAACAATCACCCGTAGGTTTTCACTACCATGAATGCATCATGAATGTATCAGTTTCAGAATACCAAAGATACATCTTCTACTTAATTACCATTCAATTGGGCATCTTTTCAGTTGGTGCTTATAGTAGGCTGCTTCCATTTTATAATCCATTCGCATATTATAGAGCCATCCATTTCCACCGCCTCAATTTCTCTATTTTTCGGCAAACCTTCCGCCGTCGTCTTAATCAAATTATATGTGTTTATTTACAGCTTCTCTTGCACCACATTGGAAATACAACAACAGAGAAGTGAACTACGAATTTCCGAGCAAAGCAAGATATTCATGTATATGAGATTTGCTGTCATGATTTTTTTATTTTCCTTTCCGAATGGTACAAGTAATTTGTCAATCATGTGGTCAATTACTGTGATTTATAAGTTTTTTAGGAAATGTCTAAATTGAATATTAGCAACACAAAGCTCGTCTATATGTTCATGTATGTTTGCTTTTGATCTATATACTAGCTTGATAAATGCATTTCACTATTATCATGTAATGAGAATTTTAGTCGCTCGTCTCTCGTTTTGCATCCATTGTTACTCGTTGTGTCATTACACTTTAAGAAAGCAACATTTTTTTTGGAGTGTTGCAATCAACTATAAAATGTGCAACACTTAAACTAAGTGTCGTAATTAAACATTAACAAATGCCATAGTAAGTCTTACAATATCTTTTTTACTTAAAAACGAATTGGGGGTTCCAATTTTTTTGGCAATTGGTTATGAAAAATTAGGGTTTTTGTAAATTGATTAGATTTTTGAAAAATCATCACCGACTTTTTGCTTACTATTTGATTATAGAGATGTTAAACTAACATTGTTATTAGTTGTAAAAGAATGTAAGATTGGGTTATGTTTGTTTGTTTCAGGGCGTATGATTTATGATGGTAAAAATGATCAATTTACATGTGAGAATGCGGGAGAATTTGGTTAGGGATGTTCAAGAAGCAGGTAGGATTTTGACAACGGAAGATTTGAGAGACTATAAACTCGATGTTATGGATGCACTTGCTTTTAAGACTTGGGGTATATTATAGATGGTCAAGTGGTAAATTTGGCTTTAACTACTTTTGTTTGGAGTTTTTGTTATAAGTTTGCAGAAAAGCTTCTTCACAGATTCTTCCTATAAGTATGTGTGTTTACACTTTTTGTGTATGTATATGGAAAAAAATTATATTAGTATCATTGTGTTCTGAAAACAATGAAAAACAAATGAGCAATCTAGAAAAAGAAGAGTTTTTGTATGTACTAAGGAGACAAACTGATTGTAGTTAAGGGTGTTTGTTTTTGTTTTTTTTTTATGAGCAAAAAATGAGTTTATGGTTTTGTTTCATGCTGTAATGGCATCTTTAGCTACATAACTAGAAAAACTGATTGTAGTTAAAGTGAATTTATGTATAATACCATTTCTCAGATTATGTGTTCTGGGAAAAATGGCTTATTATATACCTGAGTACAAAGTGTGAGTACTTATTTTGTTCACTCTTAGCTGTAAGACTAAACTTAATGCATATATTCGTACGTATTTATGTATATGCAGGAAATTAAAGAGTGTCCAAAGTTGTTGGGAGCATCTTACCACACATGTCGTAGGAAGTAAGGTACATGTTATTTTTAATTTAGTTTTCGGTTTGTTTTTCACTTAATTTCAAGTATGTTGCAACTAATAATATGCTCTTTTATACAACCAACAAACAAAGGAGTGTGTGAGAAAGGGTAAACTGGATTAGCACTCGGGCACAACCCTTAGAGAACATATCGAAGCTGCCCTGAAGCTACCTTACCTTCAGGTGACAAATGATTTAAGATGTTACCTTTTTTCTTTTCGTTTTCGGTAAGCAGAATGCACAATTTAAATTGCTGCTTTTCATTGAAGCACTTGATTATACAACACGCGTACCATTCACGTTGTTAATGTAGTTCATTTCCATAAGGTAAAGAGCACGACTTTAATGTGGTTATTTGAATCGTTTTTACTTTTAGAGCATAAAAGTAGTGACCCCGTGTGTAAATTGTTAGGAAATTTAGGCGTCACGTGGTTTATCGGATGAAAATTTAGTAGTCGGTAAGATGTGCAAAAAGTTGGCATTTCACCTAACGCGGTTAGGCCTGTTATTAACCGGATATCGTGAACCACAAAGTTGCAGAAAGTTTACAAGAGTATAGCAAAGCTGATATGCGTTTTTTTGGTCGTGTTGCATACTAAATCATGTAGCGTTTTTCTATTTGTTCGTATCTTAATGTGACTTTTTGATATTTGTAGGTGGAAGCTCTTACATATCATTTTTTTGGTCCAGGTCAAGAACAAGGGCTACCTGTTTGGACAAGGCTTATCAAAGAGAGTGTTTCATGATGTCAGGAACATTTTTGCTCCAATTAGGCAATCATGTAGTATTTTCTTTCATTTTTTTTAGTTATGGGTATTTTATGGATAAAAATAGCTAAACTATTAAGGATTAAATGCTAATTTTAGCAGGTGTTTTCTGAAATTATTAGTTTTGGTAACATGCTAGGTATTGAATCCATAAAAAATTACAGAACGCAATCTTCCATTATAATTGGGTTATTATACGTACGATTTACAATGTATGTGAAGAATAGTTTCCAAAAGCTTAAATTTGCAGTTTATCCAGATAAATTAAGGTAAAAAAAAATGCTAATAGGTAAGGAATAAATACTAATGTCTGGTCACGTTAACCAGCTCTAAACACGAGCACCATTTTTACATTTTTATCACAAAGATATGCGTAATGATAATTGTTAATTGAGAAAATTGTTGTAGTCACTTTATTTTGAGATACAAGCTTAACAGTTTGGGATTTTGATGCTAGGATTACCTTCTTCGGAGTTTCCAACAGACTTTCATTTGAGTTAACCGAGATCATCAGAAGCATCAACGAGAGCTGAAAAAGTAATGGTAAGCATGGCCCTTAATCTTGCTGTTTTTGTTAAGTGAGAGAAATAGCTCTGCCAAGTTGAAAACAAAGATCTAAAGGTAATTAGCTGTTAATAACATTATTCTAACACGAAACAAGGATCTGCAGCCCTATCACAGCTCTTCTCCTGATATTTGCTTACATGCTATGTTTGATGAAGTAAACATATAGGGAGGTGCTATAGGGTGTTTGGGATTGCGTGTTTGACTGCTTATTAGCTTATTACATATTCCATCTCCTAAACACCTTTCTAAAAACACTTAATTAAATGTTCAAACTGCTTACTTTTGGGATTACACTGCATACGCTATGGAGCTTCTTAGCTTATTACATATTCCAAAAAAACTAGCCACTTTTAAGGTGTTTGGATAGCTTAGTGTCTACTGGCTTAGTTTGATCATGGGGATGTGCTAGGGTGTTTTAGTGTTTTTGATACGAACCGATCGGATAAAAAGAGAATAAAGACCCAAATAACGATAAATAAAGATAGTGATCAACTTTCGAGAGGCCGATCTCTCTCCCAATAATGATATTAAATCACTAGACCATTCATAATATTCAACATTATAAGATTACAACCTAATCCCCTATTTATAATGAAAGATATCCTAATACTATTCTTGTAGAACAAGATACTAATCTTTACTTTAATTAAAGAGTATCTACTAATTAAATAGTAAATAACTTATTAAGTGATAATATCTTATACTAATTAATTAATAATAATATTGAGGGTCGTATCAATACTCCCGCCCCCAAAAACACCTTGTCCTCAAGGTGTTGCTTCTAACAAACTTGATTCCTGGATCCCACGTTTTCACTTGTGAACCTGTCTCTAGTCGATCAACATGAAACTGCAAATTAGATCTACAAAGCTGCTCTTTGCTTAATCCCGATTCATCATGAAAATACCAACCATCTTCCAGTATCCTATCAAGCAGAAAGTATGATCCATGTTTTAGCCCCGCATCAGCCCATGTGTCGTTACCCTTGCCATACACAATTCCGCCAACATCGTTGAACAGAATATCAGAGTTGTTTTCTTCATCAGTACTAACTTTAAAAAATTTAACAACCCTTTTCTCTTCTTTTCCTTGCTCATCCTTGTTTTCCTTAGCAACTGATCTTGTATTTTCAAATTCTTTTTCATCTTCTTCGAAATCAGTCTTGTTATTAGGCAACAAACATCCATAATCACCATAACTTGATGCACATTCAGTTGGCTTTGTAGGTACCTTAGTTGTAATTGGTCGAGAAGATTGCACAGGCGATGATGATTTCTGAATTAAAGAGAGAAGTAAATTCTTCAATTCATCATACCTTCGAATCCGTTCTTCATGTCTCTGATCTTCTTCTTCATGTCTCCGATCTTCTTCGAGTCGGTAAGCCCTAATGCTCATGTCCAAGGAAATAAACCTTCTTTCTGTGTGTGCCTTAAATTCACGAAAATCATCTTCAAGTTCTACCATTTTCTTGCTCATCATAGTTGTTTCTGAATTTTGATTTTTTTGTGAACAGTAAATCCGATGAACAGTAAATTCGTGAACAGTAAACGCTTTTTTTTTTAAACCCTAGAATCGAAACTGCTCTGATACCAATTGATACGAACCGGATCGATAATAGAATTGATAGAAGAAAATAACGATAAATAAAGATAGTGATCAACTTTCGAGAGGCCGATCTCTCTCCCAATAATGATATTAAATCACTAGACCATTCATAATATTCAACATCCTAAGATTACAACCTAATGCCCTATTTATAATGAAAGATATCCTAATACTATTCTTGTAGAACAAGATACTAATCTTTACTTTAATTAAAGAGTATCTACTAATTAAATAGTAAATAACTTACTAACTGATAATATATTATACTAATAATAAAAATAATAATATTGAGGGTCGTATCAATACTCCCGCCCCCAAAAACACCTTGTCCTCAAGGTGTTGCTTCTAACAAACTTGATTCCTGGATCCCACGTTTTCACTTGTGAACCTGTCTCTAGTCGATCAACATGAAACTGCAAGTGTACCTCCAAATTAGATCTACAAAGCGGCTCTTTGCTTAATCTCGATTCATCATGAAAATACCAACCATCTTCCGGTATCCTATCAAGCAGAAAGTATGATCCATGTTTCAGCCCCGCATCAGCCCATGTGTCGTTACCCTTGCCATACACAATTCCGCCAACATCGTTGAACACAATATCTGAGTTGTTTTCTTCATCAGTACCAACTTCAAAAAATTTAACAACCCCTTTCTCTTCTTTTCCTTGCTCATCCTTGTCTTCCTTAGCAACTGATCTTGTATTTTCAAATTCTTTTTCATCTTCTTCGAAATCAGTCATGTTATTAGGCGACAAACATCCAAAATCACCATAACTTGGTGCACATTCAGTTGGTTTTGTGGGTACCTTAGTTGTAATTGGTCGAGAAGATTGCACAGGCGATGATGATTTCTGGATTAAAGAGAAGTAAATTCTTCAATTCATCATACCTTCGAATCCGTTCTTCATGTCTCTGATCTTCTTCTTCATGTCTCTGATCTTCTTTCGAGGTCGGAATAGCCCCTAATGCTCAGTCCAGGAAAACATACCTTCTTTCCTTTTTACTTATTTTTGTGTGCCTTAAATTCACGAAAATATCTTCAAGTCTGCATTTTCTTGCTATCATCAGTTGTTTCTAAACTTTGATTTTTTTGTGATAAGTAAATCGGGAATGATAGTAAATCTTGTGAACAGTTTTTTCTTTTTTTTGAAACCTAGATCGAAACAGCTCTGATACAATTGATCGAACGGAGTCGAAAAAGAGTATAAAGAAAAATAACGAATAAATAAGTTAGGTGATCAACTTGAGAGCCGATCCTTCTCCCAATAATGATATTAAATCACTAAACCATTCATATTATTCAACATGATAAGATTACAATCCTAATCTCCTATTTATAATGAAAGATATCCTAACACTATTCTTGTAGAACAAGATACTAATCTTTACTTTAATTAAAGAATATCTACTAATTAAATAATAAATAACTTACTATGTGATAATATATTATACTAATAATAAAAATAATAATATTGAGGGTCGTATCAGATTTCATAATCTAAGTTCTTACATTTAGAAGAAATAATCATTTTTTAGAGTTTAGATGACTAACTTCTTTACAAAATTTTAAGTGCTTATCCATAATCAGAAGCAAAAAACTATGCACTCCTAAAAACCTTAAAAGTACTTATAAGTTATACCCCTGAAAACAAATGAGTATTAACAGAACACCCACGGTCCACAAGACAATATTCAAACTGACCCAATGCCACATTAACACTATGCTCAGCAGTTCATCCAGTCCCACCAGCAGTCCATCCAATCTCTAGCCATTAATGTTTACCCGTGAAGCTGAAACACACTGTTGAATACTGGAAATAGCGATTTCCACAATGCCATCGATTGACTGGAAATAGAGTATCAATAAGCTGTGAAGCTGAAACACACTGTTTGCATATTCTTCTTCATTGTATCCATTTATTCATCTCGGAAATAGAGTATCAATAAGGTCTGTTAGCACATATAAAGCTTTGTCTATCTTCTGTATTCTTTGTTATTTTGGTTGTTGGTTTATTATTTATTAGAATTTCATAGTCATTTCCTGCTTCTATGAGCTTGGCATTACTGCTTATAGTGTTTATTCTTAATTTTCAGAAAAATGTTATTCTTTATATGCCATGACTTTGCACGAGGTAATTTCAAAATGATCATTTTTGCTCATGCAATGCTACATGGTCTTGGTGTATTACTTATCTGAGCCTATAGAAGTAAGATAATCCTAAATCTATTAAGTTGCTTTCAAGATTATGTTAAGTTTGGTACTCATAACTTTACCTCTTATAGCCATGTCATTCTTCCTCCTTACCGGTAAGAATCAAATATTCCAATCGCATCTCCACTGTCAGATCATATTCCATCTCATCTTCAATCCACCCCACCCTATCCCATTCATACAATCATCTACTATTCATAATAATATAAATTAATAATAATCTAAAAAATCAATCAATCAATCTTCGAATCATTTCATCTTTATCTACTTTCTTCACATAACTTTCCAATAAAATCATGCCGGAAGAGCTTTCACCGGAGGAGATTAATGATGAGCTATTTGTATCTGCTTTCTACAAATCCCGATGCGCGTGAAGTACTCTCCAGACCCCTGCGCCAAACCACTTATCGGCGTGTGAGGAAAGTATGTTTGGGTGAGGGTCTGAGTGGGATTGTGGGGATAGTGTTTGGTAGTCGAGGGAGGTGACTGTGATGGTTAAGAGGAGGAGAGTGAGGATTGGGATGGCGGCGCGTGGTGGTGGTGGAAAATGAGAAGTGAAAGAAACAAGTGTTGTTGGTAACTCTATAAATAATGGGATGTTAGTTGGAGATGATGGGTGTTGGTGGTAGTGGGTTTGAGCTTGTGGTTATGCTTGTTTGGCTGCTGTTGCTTTGCTTTGTTTGTCTCATAATTTGAGGAAATATGGAGTTAGGAAGTTTTTGTTTGTTGATCAGTATCATAACATTGATGATGTAAGTTTTTTGTTCATAGGTGGTGTTTGTTTCGGCTTATATAGCGGGCTTATGGCTTATTTGGTTTGGGGTTTATGTTTCATAAGTTTAGTTTTTGTGGCTTGTTTTGAAACTTTTCGGCTTATATAAAGCTTATTAGGACATAATAAAGCTTATCTAAGCCGAAAAGTTTTAAAAGCCCAAAACAATATAAGCCATAATCCGGCTACAATGTATTTTATGAATGTACAATGACCATTTCACCCTTCGATGATAACAGGGTGGTAAAAAACGTAGGTAGAATGGTCACAAAATACACAAAAAAGTCGAAATTTGAAAGGTTTGTGTTTTAGTAACAAAAAAATGACAATTTAGATACATTTTTTTGTTATTATCCCTATTATGTTTGGTTTTATGTTTTGTGAATGATGGATTGTGTAAATATAAAGGTGGTATTTGTGATTGCTTAATATATCATATGCTTAGTTTTGGGCTTATCAGCTTATTTGGCTCGGCTTATATTTATAACTTATTTATTTCCACCTTTTTTATACAATGAACTTATTATGGGTTATTTTATAAGATGGAAAGTAAGCCAGAAGAATGAGCTTATGATATATAAGCAGAGTCAAATAAGCTCATAAGCCCAAAAATAAGCTTATACAAACACCCCCCTTATTTCACTTATTTACTTGATGTGTTGATGTTTTATCAAAACGCTATAGACATTTAAACAGTTTTAATAAGCGATCCCAAACACCCCTTAGACGCGATTAGTTATCTTTAGGAATAGTGTATCCGGAAGCCACCCACTCGCGAATACAAACTTCTTTAAAGGCCCCGGTTTGACTCAATCTGTTTGACTCAATCTGTTTTCGAATGATTATGATAATGATTAGGCGAATTTGAGAAAGTTTAGGAATAAAGTTTGATTCTTTGCTTATCTGTAAGATTTTCACAAATAAAAAAATGTATGTCTTTAGTGCTTGTTGATGTTTTCAGACCAAAAAGAGGTTTAAGGGGGTGTTTGGATTATGATTATTGATAAAAATGTATATATTATTCTTAAAATGCTCGAGAGATATGTCGAATTTACTATAGAATTTCAATTTAAAATGAATTCTTTTCGGGATTTTATAAATTCATAATCCGTTACTTAAAACGTTTCATTTGTAATTGCAGGAAGCTAAACGCGCACTAGTAATATGGTTTCTTCCATGTTATCTTGAAAATTGCTCGTGTAAGTTGGTTCGCTGCATGGAGTTCATGCACCATGAGTCATGGTGGCAATCTTTTGGTGTTTTAATCACTTTAACTGTTTCATGGATTTACGTGACCGTGATCTTTTTGTCATCCTGTTTAGTCTTCCATTGGTATGCAATTTACAAATCATCCACTTTGATGACTATGGAAACCTTTTGGAAAGAGAGACTGATGTTTTGGTATTTATAGAAGAGCATGCTCGTTTACGCCATCATTTGTCTAAGATAAGTCATAGGTTCCGGATTTACCTTCTGCTTGTGTTCATAGTCGTCATCTCGAGCCAGTTTGCGACTCTGTTTCAAATCACAGAATATAGAGATATAGTTACATTCATAAATGGCGGTGATTTTGCGGTAAAGTTCTATGTTTTCTCATTTCTATAGATAAAAAAAGTTATAAAGGCGTCTCTTTGACTTGTAAAAGTCAAAAGGTACTTGTATCAGAAAACTTCACTTCATTTTCGACAGGTTTCTTCGATTGCACAAGTTGTGGGGGTGATTCTTTGTTTGAAGCTATGTAGCGGAAGGGATATCCACAGTGACAAGGCTTGCGGCATTAGCAAGTAGTGGCATCTTTTTTGCAATTCATGTTGGTCCGATGATTGGTTCTAATATGTGATTTTCACATTCAAACGGAAATGGGAGGCTGCAATGTAGCTTAATGAGGACGGTTTCTTCAGAAAGTGATATGGAAGCTATGAATTATGTTTCACTCCCTACAAACGCACAACTCACGTCTTATTTATCTTCGTACCACAGGCGACAATCATTCCGTAAGTAAAAATAGAAACTTTATATATTGTAGTGTAAAAAAGTAAACATTTTCGTCTTGTAATGCATTTAGAAGGAAACTTTGTTGGCCGGTATCTCACTATCTTGTATCTGCCATTGGTCTACTGATCTTCGACTACATTTTGACTTTTGAAGTCAAACATACGAGTATCATGAAATCAGATTAATAACAGCTTTGGTGAAAATTTAGATACCGAAATTCTTTCATTACTGGTATATTTTATAGAGTTCCATATAATTCAAGTTATTACCGAAAAAGTTGACTAGAGTCCTACTTTGTATGGTTGGACATGTGACCGGAGTCTTATAAACACAATCTTCTTCATCGAGTTATCGCTTGTTCTCTTTGTTCTAGGAAGGACAACCGTATTCACCACAGCCGAATGATTTTTCAATTTCAAGATTCTTTGAAATTTCCAGGTCATACTGTGAGCTTCTGTTCTTATTATCAACAAAGTTTTGACAATGAGAATGCAGTGGGCTAAAAACACGCGCCCATGTGTTTGTTTCTGTATAATTGTACATGAGGTAACCAATTTATCGATCTCTTTTGTATAGTTGGTTTCATGTTATTTAAGTTTGAAGTTTAAAAACCATCAAAATATAAAAAGTACTATGATCACATGCATCACGGCGTTCTAAAACGTTTGTAAATAAAACTATACGAATATTTTGCACGATTCGTTTGCATTATACATTGTACATTATGGATGGTCATTTTTTGGCATAGTTGCAGATGTTTTTTCTTTCTTTTTATTGTGTTTATAGTAAGAGGTCAAGGATTCAAACCACTACTAGAGAATGTGAAATAGAGCCCCCTTAATAAAGCCCGGTTTTAGTGAAAAACGGGCTCTAAAGGGATTAAGTGTTCTAAAAGTGGGTATAGAGTCATGTTTTCTTTTACAAAACCGGGCTCTCCTCTTTCTTTACTTTTTTTTTAATCAAATGTGGTTTCGTAAGACTACAACTTAGAGGATTCTTCAAAATTAAACTGAAATCTTGAATCTTTTGGGCGGGTTATATAGTGTCCCATGGGTATAGCTATGGCTAATATGAGTCAAGTTAGTATGTTCTAATGATTTGTTGATGGATTTTGATTGTGCAGGAAAGGAGATTATTATAGGTGTCTTGCAGTCACTCAAGTCTGGTAATGTTAAGAAAGAGGCAGCTAACCAGTCACTCAAGGCTTATCAAGTAAGTAAAAATAAGTAATGTAATTTCTGCTTTACCATATGATAGAGATTGGTTTTAAGCCTACTTATTTATCTTTCATAATTATTGTACCCTTTGTATGCGCAAAATATCTGATGTATATTTAAGAACGGAAAAACTATGAATTGTACATTCTTTATACACGGGTGGATTTATGTTAGAGCTCTGTATAGCTTATGATATATGTGACTTGCCCACGAAATGCAAAACCAAAGATTTCCTGTTAGATGGTGATACCTTGACATGTGTATAAACTAGCTTAATGTAATTTGGGAGTAATATGATCCGTGGGTAAGATTCCTGGATCTGATCACAATATTAACAATGTAATCTGATCTTAATATTAATTATGCATACATTCATCTACAATCGACGTCAATAGGCTTTCATTATCTGATATTCTGTGTCGTATCTTTATGGTGATCCACTTTAGTCGTTCATCATGTTTATGAATGTATAAACTCTTGTTTTGTTGCCTACTTGCCTACAACACAAAAAGAATATTAAGCCCGCACAAAGCAGATTTACAAGATTGATTGTAAGCTTTACATTCTCAGTTTACTAAACAGTGGCAGTTATATGTTCTGTTTACAGTTGGCTTCCACCACAACAGAAGCTGATTTATATCCTACCCACCACATTCGTTTGGGTTTGACTTTGAACTTCTTTGTGTTCTATTACAAGAATATGAACCCTCCTGAAAGGTATGGTTTAAACTCTTTATCCCTCGATATTTTTACACAGTTATATTCAGCAATGCGCTAAGCTGTGTATATTTTGTTTTTACATTGACTTGTGTTAGGGCCTGTCACTAGGCCAAACAAGCTTTTGATAAAGCTATCTCAGAGCTTGATTCGCGGAGTGAGGAATCCTACAAAGATAGCACTTTAAGTTTGCACCTTCTGAGTTTACTAAAGGTATACTTGTTTACTTTGATTTTCTCTTAAAATCATAAAATTTGATTCCCTGAGCGAGGAATCCTACAAAGATAGCATTTTACATTCTCAGTTAGTACTTGTGATTGTTTCTTATAATCAATATTAATTTTTTGTATGCTATTCATTGTTGGCGAACATTTTTGAAAAATAGTGTTTAGCAACGAAGGTTTGGCTTTTGAATTTGTTTAAAGGCTCTTATTTGAAACAGCTAATAAAAAATGTGTTTAACATTTAGATCATTTTGAAACAGCTTATAAAAAACAGCAAGATAAGTGTAGTCTTCCATATCTCAAGTCTTCTTAAAAGTCTTTTGTGATTAAACATAAAAAATACTAGTAGTTATTATCAATCAAATTGACTTGGTCAAGTTTAGAATGAATATGTGGAAGATAGACCATAGGTGATGCTAGTCGT
Source organism: Tanacetum coccineum (assembly GCA_026074375.1). Lineage (NCBI taxonomy): Eukaryota > Viridiplantae > Streptophyta > Magnoliopsida > Asterales > Asteraceae > Tanacetum > Tanacetum coccineum. Next base: position 84,467 of record BQNB010006829.1, read on the forward strand.
GCTACTTGGGTTGCATGATTAATGTTGAAATGAAATCTAAATGTCGTCTTCTCAATCTCAAGTCTTCTTAAAAGTCTTCTCTTCACAATTTGTGTGTGGCCAACGTTAGACATTAAAACTAGAATTTTGTTTTTATAATGTATTCATTTTATTTGTTAATATCTTATAAATAATTGATCGTAGACGTATATTTTTCGCCAATTATTGCTATAAAAACTTTGACTAGCTATAATATTCTGAATTAATGAAATGTCTTTGTCAAGATGATAAGGAATTTGTGGAAGGCATTCATTTCACAAACTGTTAACATGCAAAAACTAAGGATAAAAAGCCATTGCTTGTTCTTATAATTTCAAGTAAATTTTAAAAAATGAAGTCACCACAAGCATTAATTTACTTATCATCTTCCTCTCTTATTTCTTTTCTCTTTTACAGTCTTGCGATAACATGTGTTACTTCCGCCACCGTCTCTGCTTCCAATGGCGGTAATGAGACTGATTATCTCGCGCTGTTGTCATTCAAGTCAAAGATCACCCAAGATCCATACAAAGTTCTAACCTCGTGGAACCATTCCTTTCATTTCTGTGAATGGAGTGGTATTTCATGTGGAAAGCAGCACGAACGAGTGACTGCTTTACGACTGTTTTCAAAAGGCTTAGAATGCTTCTTGTCTCCTCATGTAGGAAACCTCAGCTTCCTCCGTGAGCTTGATCTCGGGAACAACAACTTTGAAGCAACCATTCCTCATGAACTTGGTCGTCTATCCAGGTTACGTCGTCTTTTTCTTGATGAAAACAAATTCAGTGGAGTCATCCCTCAAAACTTGTCTGGTTGTTCTAACCTCGAAGACCTTTGGCTCGCTCGAAATATGCTAGTTGGAAGCATACCCAAGGAGATGAGTTTACTCTCGAAACTTACTAGGCTTGTAATTAACGACAGTAGGTTAACAGGTGGAATTCCACCTTTCTTGGGGAATATCACATCAATGGAAGTGTTCTCTGCTTCAGAGAACCCGTTTGGTGGGAGCATTCCTGATACCTTAGGTCTTTGGAAAAGCTTGACGGTATTTGGCTGTGGTTCGTGCAACTTAAATGGAAGCATCCCTCATTCCATTTTCAACCTCTCACTCCTAGCTAATATTTCCCTACCTGATAATGAGCTGGGTGGTAGTCTTCCTTTAGAAATTGGTAACCAACTCCCAAATCTTGAGCTCCTTCAGTTATGGGGTAACGAACTGACCGGACTTCTTCCACCTTCTATTTCTAATTGTTCTAAATTAGTAATTCTTGACATGGCTGACAACAATTTTAGTGGGAAGTTGACAATCGATTTTTCAAAACTAAGAGATATTTATAAAATTCACTTACCTAATAACAACTTCCATGGACGCGGAAAACCTGGTGACATGAGATTTATTGATTCATTGAAAAACTGCACGAAATTAGTACATTTAGAACTTTATAATTGCAACCTTATAGGAATGCTTCCCACTACCATTGGTAATCTTTCTGATCAACTCAGCCTTCTAGGTTTGGGAGACAATCAATTATTTGGAAGCCTCCCTTCAAGTATAGGTAGTCTAGTTGGCTTGACCTATTTACATTTAGGAGCTAATCCATTCAAAGGAAAAATTCCCACTACCATTGGTAAACTTCAAAAGCTACAACTTGTTGGTCTATATAGCAATCAATTTTCAGGGTGTATCCCTGAAGCCATCGGGAACTTATCATTGTTGACTTACCTTGATTTATCTTACAACAAATTAGAAGGCCAAATTCCATCAAGCCTTGGGAATTGTAAAGAACTTAGTGGGTTAACCCTTGGATACAATAGACTTAGTGGGAAAATACCCAAACAACTTCTTCAACTTCCATCACTAACTATTTCTTTAGATCTTTCTCAAAACAGCCTTTCCGGTTCAGTTCCATCAGAGATTAAAGACCTCAAGTTGTTGAGCTATCTCGATTTATCTTGCAATAATTTATCAGGTACCATTACTAGTAGCCTTGGTGAGTGTGTTAGCCTTACAACATTAAACCTACGAGGGAACCAATTTCAAGGCATAATACCATCTTCAATCAGTTCCTTGAGAGGATTAGAGGTACTCGACATGTCTCAAAATAATTTATCAGGCAAAATTCCCCAATTCTTTGATAAACGGTTTTCCTTACAATTTTTGAACTTATCCTTTAATGATTTTGAGGGTGAAGTACCGGTTGTAGGAGCGTTTTCCAACGCAAATGCATTTTCGGTTTTGGGAAACAATAGGCTTTGTGGTGGTTTGGTTACACTTGAGTTACGTATATGCATGGAGAAAGGTAGTAAGAAAGAAGTGTTTTGTTTCTTCGTATTACTCATTTTGATTGCACCGTCGTTGCTCGTCGTATTATTTTGTGTGCATCTTTTGTGTAAGAAGAAACACAATAGTCAACCATCTCATTCTTCAGGGAATGAACGGTTCTTGAAAGTTTCATACAGTGACCTTCTCAAGGCTACTGATGGATTCTCTAAAGCAAATTTGATTGGCGAGGGTGGGTTCAGCTCTATTTATAAAGGAATCCTCGCTTCTGACGATGATAGATTTGTTGCAGTCAAAGTTCTACATCTTCATATACGAGGAGCTCACAAAAGTTTTCTAGCAGAATGTGAAGCATGGTGTAATATTAGAGACCGTAATCTGTTGAAGATAGTAACTTCATGTTCAAGTGTAGATTTTCAAGGCAATGACTTTAAAGCTATTGTTTACGAGTTTATGCCTAATGGAAGTGTACATGATTGGCTTCATTTAAGTGCAAATACATCGAAACTCAACCTTCTTCAAAGAATAAATATTCTCAGAGATGTTGCCACCGCACTTGATTATCTTCACAATTGCTGCCAAACAACGATTGTTCACGGTGACTTGAAGCCTAGCAACATTCTACTTGACGATTATATGGTGGCTCATGTTGGAGACTTTAGTTTAGCTCGAGTTCTTGGTACAGACTTAAACCATAAGAACTCAAGTCGGTTTAAAGGAATAATTGGTTATGCACCCCCAGGTAGTAGATATGATTCTTATATTCCATGATGCTTATATTTATACTTGCAGATTACCGTTTTGTAAACTAACAAATCATTTTAATTTGCAGAGTATGGTATGGGGAGCAAGATGGCCACTAGTGGGGACGTCTACAGTTTTGGAATATTATTACTAGAGGTGATGACTGGAAAAAAGCCAACTGACGGCATGTTTAATGAAGGTCTTAGCCTTCATAAATTTGCTTACATGGCATTACCAGATCATGTAATCAATGTTATTGATAATGATGCAATTGTGTTGCAAAGTACGGAAGCGAATGCAAAGAAAGTGGAAGAATGTTTGATTGCAACTATTAAGATTGGAGTATCATGCTCTCTGGATTCCCCACCACAACGAATGAAAATAGAAATGGTTGTCATTGAACTGCAGCGTATTCTCGATGTGCTTAAAAATATATGAGGTACTTTGTTCTCCCTTTTTTGTTGAATGTGATTTTATACGATTTGGTCAATAAATCATCACTAAAATGGTTTTAATATTGTCTTTTTGAACTCTTTCAGGTCTAATACCAAGCTTTTATTGTGAAGATGAAAGTAACTGCAACGAGCAGTGCATGTAGTAGATAAATAGATGTTATGTTCTCAAGCATGTTTGTAAGTGTGGTTTAATTTTCTTGTTGCATAAATGTAAGAGACGTAAGAGTACGTTTAGTGACGCATGTGTGAAACTCGTTTATGATTATGTGTGGTTTAATTTCCCTCAATCCAATATGCAGTGTTGAATTCGACTTAAGTTTTACTTGCCACAATATTGTCTTAATCATATTGTTCGATTTCTTAACTTGACTATTCGGATGTCATTCCTGTTCTTTCTCCTCTTCTTATAGGAAGTAATAAGGTGTTAGTAATTTAGTTCAATTGTGGGTTCAGTTCATACCGGGTAATGGGACTGGAGTTACGGAGTGTACACCCATCTGAACACCCTGATTCTAATAGTGGGAAAAGGGAATTCATTGCTCTAATGAAGTTCAGAGGTGGGTTTACCCACTGAATGGTATCCATCAGTGGTCTCTGGTGACCTTCAAAGAGCAACTCTGGACTGAAGTTTGTCATCAACTAGTCTGATGGTTCAGCTTCGCTGAAGAAAGCCATCAGAGAGTAATCTTTCAGAGGATGCGTCCTCAGAAGGTTAACTCATCAGTGGGTCTTTTCAGTGCTGAACCTTCAGGTATACTCTTTAGAGAGGTAGCTAATGGTTCAGGACACTGAAGTATAAAACCCGCTGGAATGAAAGCAATACTTGTTAAAATGCAAGTGGCAATTGTTAATTGCATTAATAATACAGATGTGTATTATTGATCTCACTACTCACTGAAAAGTAAGAATAAAGTATGGGAAATATTATCTCCTAATATTCCCCATGTTTCCTTGTCTAGTGGAGAGTGCTTTTTCCCATTATATAATGGGAGATGCTTATGGCATGAATGGCATCGAAAAACATACAGAAAACCAAGAACACTTATGAGTGAAAGGGTTATTGAATTATGCCTAATTCAATAACAAACATTTGGTCTTATCCCAAGTAGGTATTCGTGATACCCAGGCAATAGGGTCAAATAGTTTACTTTGGAAAGTGATTACACGATTTCAAGTGATATCCGATAACCATTAATTTGGTACGTAGCTAGGTTGTTCATTGTTGTTATTGTTTATCTCAACCCCGTTCTGGGCACACTGAGCAAGTGAAGCTAAAGCTGAAGAGACGAATCATTCTCCAACAATCAAAGTAAACTGTCTGTGATAAACAATGGATGCTGCAATGAAACACATGGTGGCCAATTTCTCTAAACTTGACAAGTTTGAAGGGGTTGACTTTAGGAGATGGCAAAAGAAGATGCACTTTCTTCTTTCTACCATGAATGTGGTATACGTCCTTACTACATCAATACCTGAAGAAGGGGATAATGCTACTTTGGATCAGATCCGGAAAAAAAAGCAAATGGGAGAATGACGACTATGTGTGTCGTGGTATTATTCTCAATGGTATGTCTGATCCCTTATTTGATATTTACCAATTTGTTGAATCTGCTAAAGAACTATGGGATTCCTTGGAAGCCAAATATAAATATATGGCTGAGGATGCATCAAGTAAGAAGTTCCTTGTAAGTAATTTCACAAATTACAAGATGACTGATTCAAGGCCAGTCTTGGAACAATACAATGAACTTCTTGGTATACTTGAAAGGTTTACACAACATAAAATGAACATGGATGAGGCCATTCAGGTCTCTTGTATCATTGATAAACTCCCTCATTCTTGGAAAGTTTTCAAGCACACCTTGAAACATAAGAAGGACGAGTTAACTCTTGTTGAGTTGGGCAGTCATCTGCGCATTAAGGAGTCCCTCAGGGTGCAGGATAGTGACAAGCCAAAGAGCAACAATGTTGCTGGTCCTTCAGTGGTTAATTTGGTGGAGCATAACAACTCCTCCAGGTTCACTAACAATAGGGGCAAACGTAAGCACCATGATAACACAGGGGATGACCCTAACAAGAAACCTAAGGTGGCTTGTTGGAAATGTGACAAACCTGGTCACATTAAAAAGGATTGCAAAAGTGTTAATATTGGTGGTAAAGCCAATGGATCAAGCACAAAAGGATCAGTGAGTGGTTCAAACAACTCACTGAAAGGTCAGAATATGTTTAATAAATCTCTTCAGATTTATTATGTTACATATGTATCTGAATCTTATTTTGTACAGGATAATGATGTTGCGTGGTGGGTTGACTCTGGAGCAACTGTTCATGTGTGCAAAGATAGATGCTGGTTCAAGACCTATGAGTCTCTGAATGATGGATCTATTCTTCACATAGGAAATGAGTCAATTGCCATGGTGCATGGACGTGGTTGTGTAGATCTTAAGTTTAGTTCTGGAAAGATTGTATCTTTGTTGAATGTTTTGCATGTTTCTGATATTAGAAAGCATTTGGTTTCAAGTAGTATTTTGAATATCTGTGGTTATAAACAAGTAATTGAATCTAATAAGTTTGTTTTATCAAAACATGGTATGTTTATTGGTTTTGGTTATTTAAGTAATCATAGGTTCAGGCTTAATATTGTTAGTGATAATATTAGTTCAACCTTCATGATAACCTCTAAACTGAGTAATTCAATTCTATGGCATGCTAGACTAGGCCATGTATACTATAAGAGAATGCAAGATATGTCTAAGGATGGGTTAATTCCAGCTTTTGACATGGACACTGAAAAGTGTAAGACTTGTATGCTGACCAAAATAACTAAGAATTCATTTCAAAATATAAAACGTGAAACTGAAGTTTTGGAGCTGATACACAGTGATTTGTGTGATTTGCATGCTACTCCCTCATTGGGAAATAAGAAATACTTTGTGACATTTATTGATGATGCTTCTAGGATGAAGCATTGGATAAATTCAAAGTATTTAAAATTGAAGTTGAATTACAACAAGGGTCTTTGATCAAAAGGTTAAGGACTGATAGCGGAGGTGAGTACATAGATAGTCTGTATTTTCAGTCTGTTGGTATAATCCATGAAACGATTGCCCCCTATACTCCACAACAAAATGGTATTTCTAAAAGAAAAACAGAGTACTGAAAGAAATGGTTAATTCCATGTTGTCTTATTCAGGGCTGAGTCAAGGGTTCTGGGGTGAAGCAGTGTTAACTGCTTGCTATTTATTAAATAGGGTTCCCAATAAAAGGAACATGATAACCCCTTATGAACTTTGGACTAAAAGGAAACCAAACCTGAATTACCTCAGGGTTTGGGGTTGTTGGCCAGTTGTAAGACTCCCTGATCCAAAGCTGAAAACTTTGGGTGAAAAAGGAATTGAATGCATCTTTGTTGGATATGCTAAGCATTCCAAGGATTTTAGGTTCTATGTTATTGAACCTAATTAATCTGATTCAATTAACTCAATAATTGAATCAAAGGATGCTAATTTTGATGAGAAGAGATTCTCATCAGTCCCTAGACCAAGTCAGATATCCCTGAAAGATGGAACTGAAGACATTGGTTGTTAGGTGATCCTTGAAGAGGTTGTTCAGCAACCTGAACCTGAGCTTAGAAGAAGCAAAAGGAATAGGTTTCCAAAGTATTTTGGACCTGATTTTCAATTATATTTAATTGAAGGAACAAGAGACCTCATCTCTGACCAACACACTTATTGCTTTAATGTTAAGGGTGATACCAAAACATTTGATGAAGCAATGAGATCCCACGATATTGCTTTCTGGAAAGAAGCAATTAATGATGAGATGGATTCCATCATGGGCAATAACACTTGGGTGTTGACTGATCTACCTCCAGGTTGCAGACCTCTGGGTTGCAAATGGATCTTCAAAAGAAAACTAAAGGTAGATGGAACTATTGAAAAGTTTAAGGCAAGGCTAGTCATTCAGGGCTTTAGACAAAGGTCAGGGATAGACTACTATGATACTTATGCTCCAGTGGCACGTATCAGTACCATAAGATTGTTGATTTCTATGGCATCAATTCACAGTCTGATTATTCATCAGATGGATGTGAAGACAACCTTCTTAAATGGTGAATTGGATGAGGAGGTTTATATGAACCAACCTCTGGGCTTTAACTTGCCAGGAAATGAAAACAAGGTGTGTAAACTGATTTAGTCTCTTTATGGACTGAGGCAGACACCTAAGCAATGGCATCAAAAGTTTGATGAAGTGGTTTTGTCTAATGGTTATTCACTTAACCAAGCTAACAAATTTGTATATAGCAAATTTGATGATTTTGGTAAAGGAGTCATCATTTGCCTATATGTTGATGACATGCTGATCTTTGGCACTGACCAAGATCATGTTGACCTGATAAAGAAATTTTTGTCATCAAAGTTCTCCATGAAGGACATGGGAGAGGCTGATGTTATCCTTGGTATTAGGATTAAACATGAAAGTAATGGAATAGTAATTTCTCAGTCTCATTACATTGAGAAGGTACTGAAGAAATTCAATTACTTTGATTGTACTCCAGTGAGTACTCCTATGGATACAAGTGAGAAGCTGATGCCTAATAATGGTCAGGTTGTATCTCAACTTGATTATTCTAGGGTGATTGGCTGCTTTATGTATGCCATGACTTGTACTAGGCCTGATATTGCTTTTGCAGTGGGAAAACTGAGTAGATATACTAGTAATCCTAGAACTCAACACAGGAAAGCAATTCAGAGGGTACTGAAGTATTTGAAGAAAACTATGGATTATAGTTTGACATATACCGGTTATCCTTTAGCATTGGAAGGTTACACTGATGCAAACTGGATCAGCAATACTGAAGACAACTCGTCTACCAGTGGCTGTGTATTCCTGCTTGGTGGGGGTGCAATTTCTTGGGCTTCCAAAAACCAAACTTGCATTACTGGTTCAACAATGGAATATGAATTTGTAGCTTTAGCAGCTACTGGTAAAGAAGTTGAATGGTTGAAAAACTTGCTCCTTGAGATTCCATTGTGGTTCAAACCTATAGCACCTATTTCTATCCGCTGTGATAGTGCTGCTACATTGGCAAAGGCTTATAGCCAGATGTACAATGGGAAGTCTAGACACCTAGGTGTTAGACATAGCATGATTCGTGAGCTGATCACGAATAGGGTGGTATCTATAGAGTTTGTGAGGTCTGAACAAAATTTAGCTGATCACTTGACGAAGGGATTGGCTAGAGACTTGGTTATAAAGTCTGCCGAAGGGATGGGATTAAAGTCCAAACTATTCACTGAATGCTAGGACACCCAACTCCCTACTAAGGAAACTTGGTAGCTGAGTTCAATGTGGAAAGCTGAACATTCAGTTGACTGAAGCACATGTATTTATATATCATCCCAAGGATGTGCTTGGAACCTGCTGAAAAGGAGGATGGAGTTGCTAACTTCTTAATGGTTAATTTCTTTGAAAAAGTGCTTTGCAGGGGCATGAATAAAGAGGAACCACCTATGTGAGTGTTGAGGTTTTTCTGCCTCAGGGAGCATTAACTTTGGCTCTTACAACACTTATAAATTGGATATAGACACATGGCTTGTAAAGTGTCAGGAGCTTTTAAGTGTTTTGAAAATAGGCGTGTTTTTATCTTCAGGTATTCAAATGGGTTGAGGGGTTCAATTCTTAGAACACCCTGATTCTCGAATATTTGAACGTATAATTACTAAGATGGAAATTCAAATCCTTTGGATATTTTCATTTATGAACCTGTTTTGTTTATGTAAATTTTCATGCAATGGAATTGTACTAAATTAGGGAGGATTGTTAGTAATTTAGTTCAATTGTGGGTTCAGTTCATACCGGGTAATGGGACTGGAGGTACGGAGTGTACACCCATGGGTCACTGAACACCCTGATTCTAATAGTGGGAAAAGGGAATTCATTACTCTGATGAAGTTCACAGGTCGCTGATGAAGTTCAGTGGGTTTACCCACTGAATGGTATCCATCAGTGGTCTCTGGTGATCTTCAGTGAGTTCACTCTTCAGTGAGTAACTTTGGACTGAAGTTTGTCATCAGCTAGTCTGATCAGCTTCGTTGAAGAAAGCAATCAGAGAGTAATCTTTCAGAGGATGCATCCTCAGAAGGTTAACTCATCAGTGGGTCTTTTCAGTGTTGAACCTTGGTATACTCTTTAGAGAGGTAGCTGATGGTTCGCTGAAGTATAGAACCCACTGGAATGAATTCAATACTTGTTAAAATGCAAGTGGCAATTGTTAATTGCATTTATAATACAGATGTGTATTAATGATCCCACTGCTCACTAAAAAGTAGGAATAAAGTATGGGAAATATTATCTCCTAATATTCCCCATGTTTCCTTGTCTAGTGGAGAGTGCTTTTTCCCATTATATAATGGGAGATGCTTATAGCATGAATGTCATCGAAAAACATACAGAAAACCAAGAACACTTATGAGTGAAAGGGTTATTGAATTGTGCCTAATTCAATAACAAACATTTAGTCTTATCCCAAGTAGGTATTCGTGATACCCAGGCAATAGGGTCGAATAGTTTACTTTGGAAAGTGATTACACGATTCCAAGTGATATCCGGTAACCATTAATTTGGTACATAGCTAGGTTGTTCATTGTTGTTATTGTTTAACTAAACCCTGTGGGCACACTGACCAAGTGAAGCTGAAGCTGAAGAGACGAAACATTCTCCATGTTACTATTTTATTTACCAATCACATGTAAAATGGGTCGAAATAGCCATCTCTACTAGTGTTGGTTAGTTGATGTACTGACTATTTTTGGAACCTGCTAACACTATAAGATGATTTTCGCTGGCTCAATCCCACCCATTTGCCACCCAAAATATATCCATCTGGTTAGAGCTTCAAGGTCAACATCTGCAGCGGAAGAAGGTGACACGGTGTTCGATGGCAACAGCTGATCATTTTATTTAGGCAGTGAAGAGGCTTCCATCCAGAAGGAAAAACCACAAGTGACAAAAAACACTGGTACGTGTAATGTGCACAAAACATTTTGGATCAATCATTGTTATATACTTTTCTAATTTGTGGATCAACATCAATTCATCATCACAGGTCGAGAAAAAAAAGCCATCTCAGCGTATTGCAGTAGTACTAAATGGGGGGATCAACAGCATCTGAAATCTGGAGCTGCCAGAGGTACACATTAATTTTTCCACACGGGTCAAATTGCTAATTTTAGAGAAATTACAAATTTGACCCATTTTTTATTTCACACGGATCAACACGTGACGATTAATTAAAGCAATTTTACGATGACGAAGAACGGAGAGTTATTCATCTAGTTTAGTGTATGAATCATAACATTTTAGAAATTTTTAGAGAAATTACAAACTTGATCCAATTTTGACAAGAACTTTTAAAAATGGGTACATTTTTTAGTAGGTCCCATATCACACGGGTCATATTTCTCACAAACCAATATGTGGTGTTGAATTCTACTGAAGTTTTATTTGCCACAATATTGTCTTAATCATATTGTTCGATTTCTTAACCTGACTATTCTGATGTTATTCATGATCTTTCTCCTCTTTTGATTGGAAGCAATAAGGGTCTCAAGTAGTGTATGACAAGTTGACTAACCAAAGCAGTAAGCGACATTGCAATGTCAAAATCACTATCGAAACAACATCTGTACCTATCAATATTTTCTGTGCGAGATGAATTGTTGCAGTTAAGCTTTTCATTTGCAGCCATTAATTATGTCGAAGTGTGTAATGCCCAAAAGCCGGAGTATTCTTTTTTTACGAGTTTATATATTTTTAACTTAACCTGAACCATTTTATACGGGTCAATGTAGCCAGAAAAACAACTCCAAGGGGCTTGTTGCAGCTCTGTAAAATAAAGGAAGAAAATTATATATGTTTTTATTGGTACTCTACTATAATAAGTT